>JALPQI010006063.1:0-47897 GCA_025490895.1 Thaumatotibia leucotreta
ACGGACAGAAATATTTGACAACCCTTGTATACAGACTTTGTACCTATAGTTGATCTAGTCACGTCCCATGGACTGGACACATGTTACTATATATATGTGTTAGTTTTTAGTAAAACGTTCCACTTTGTCGCTTACCATAAAGATTTCCTTGTATCTTCATATGAATAAACTGACAAAGCGACTTTAAGCGACTGAAACTGACTTTATTGCAAACGACAAAGTGGGACGTTTTGTGGGATAGTTTATTCATATGAAGATACAAGTAAATCTCGTCTTTATGGTAAGCGACAAAGTGGGACGTTTTACTAAATACTATCACATATATCGTCTTTCCAAGGTAGTAATAAGCCTAAATTATATTCATATAAAAATATGTTATACCTATTTTATTTATTCTTCAAATCAAACTTTCTTTTCAAAATATATTGTAATATGAGAAATTAATATACGTTTCTATCATAAAACTATAAAAAAACATAAACAAACAACCATTCAACCCTTCAAGAGATGTTATAAATAGTGTCACAACCATAAATTATGAGAGGTAGGTAAATATTGTTTACGTTCAACTTTCAATAAACAAAGACAGTCTGTTAGGAGGTATAAACAACCAACAAAGGTTTTATAACTGTAGCAATACAAATATGTTTTTTGCGGTTTGTATATATCGTCTTACACTTGTAAGTCTATTACTTTATCATTTGACTAGTTGCAAGAATAATTTTGTCCTATTGCAATAAAACCTATTTGGTAAAATGACCATGCAGTGTTGGTGTTTTGTAATAAAACCGTAGTGTTTAGTGAAACGGAACCCGCAGAAAAACCGATGTTACGTAAAATAAAAATATGAAACGTTGTGTTTATTAAGTCACACTATTATCAGTTACTTAAAAGTAACATTATTAATGTAGTAAAAATGGTGATTGAATTTTACTATGGTCATTGCGATACATTTAATATGCCTGTGATACTTAAACTGTTATATATGAAAGGGGCTAATTATGTGGATCATGTCCTAAAATAGCAAGAGATGCATTTTGATGATAACATTTGCTACTCTGATACTACCTATATATTATGTACCGGCAGCAGTAATTTTGGAGCAGGTTGACGTTTCCGGGGTTATTTGTGAGAATTGTGAATCCTTGGCTTAGATAACACAGATAAAATAGTAGATAGCAGCCGAGTAGCCGAACTATCTTACTCGAAGCATTAAATTGCTGATTTTGGTTTCTGATCAGGAAAAATATGCACAAGATATAAATCGAAGTCTTATGGTGGTTCCGCTTTAGTCGTTTGTCGTCATCGCTGTCACCTTCTAACTAGCATGTAAGTGCAAAAGTGACACATGTCACTATAAATGACGAACCATCATTCACGCCACCAGGAGAGTGATTTTTGAATCTTACTGATATTTCGTCCGTTATTTACCCCCATTTTTGATGTACTAATACTAATGCCACCTTGTACATATAAAATGAAATCCACAATCCTATGGATTAATTTGACAAATTGAGTATGCACAATTGTTGCCACAGTTTGGCCACTGTTGTTCTCACTTATATTAAATGTATTGTTACATCGTAGGTCAACCCAGACGGGATAATCGGGAAAAAAGGTTTTTTTTTATTTTATTGATATGTATGAGATGATTCATTGAGTTTTCGTTTGTCTTTATTACCGAGATGGTAGACAGATTGAAGGTCGAACATGATATTTCCAAGAGTGTGATGAAAAGATGAGAATGTGAGCGTGTCATGAAAACATCGGACATTCTTGGTATTTCGAAAAGTTTAGTTTTAGAGCTTTGGAGGAACACAAAAACAAGAGATCTTTACTTCGCCTCAGAATTCGGCACAAAATTTTATTAACGTTCAAAGACAAGGAGGACGAATTTACTTCCGCGGCCATACGTCGAAAACTGCACGTTAAAAAAAAGAGGTCAAACTATTGCAAAGGTAAATTTATTTTATTGTGATTTTCAATTACCGTAAAGCCGGGTCACTTTGTCCCAAAAAAATGATGTGTTTTACTTCTCATTCGATTTAATTGAAATACAACACCTTTATGTTAGAATTAATAAATCAGAAGTAAAGTTAAGAGTGTAATCAAGTAATTTACACACTTTCTCTTTAATAAAATAATACCCAAGAGTTTTTCTGTTTCGTAAAGTTTGGGCTAAAGTAATATCTTCGGGAGGGTTACTTTGGCCCATGACTTATTTTCGTGTTGTAGCGTAACGCTTATTAATTATGAAAATAAGTAACATGTTTAGACAAATTACGTATAAAATAGCACCACTTCCTCTTACACATTGTTTGTTTTATTGCAGTAAAATTAAGATTTCATCATAATGACAAATGCAAACTAAAATAATTATTATGATATAAATTTACAACTCCATCATAAAAGTCTTTTCACATACTTCTTATTTCGATTAATTCTCACGTTTGTCCTGAATTTCATCGGCATATAACATTTTTATGCTGTGCTTTTTGCAACTTTTAGATACCTAACTTCCATTAAAGATTGTTTTTGTATTAAAACCTATTTAGTTATTTACTTCATGATGTTCCTAATATCTCAAAGTATATTCATAGCCGCTCTCGTGTTATTCGGTTAAGCAGTTTTCGCGTAAAAATGTGATAGATAAAAAGTTCGACAGACGGGCAGACTTATTTAAAATTAACAGTTTTAGTATGTGTTCGGGATGCAAAATTCATACCTAAAACGCCTGATAACAATACAATCATGTAATTTGTGCGATGCTTTGGTTTTATGATAAACTTAATTTTGGGCCAAAGTTACCCCCTAGGGCCAAAGTAACCCGGCTTTACGGTACCTAGTATTTTAATTTAAGTATACTCTTATTTAATTAAATTTAATACTCTTATTTGAAACTTACTTTACAACTTGTGTATCAACATATACCCTCTGCTGTTTTTATTGTGCTGTTCCTGATATAATTTTACCTGTTAGTTATTAGGTCAATTTAGTCCGTAGGATTGTTGTAGGATTGTTGAATTTCACTTTAGTAAATAGTAAAACCTTACGTTTATTACATAGGCACGTTTTTAATTGCATTTTTAATGTATGTAAGCGACATATTAAATATATCTTTGAATCACAATTGAAGTAGGTATATTACTTAAGTGAAATTAATAAAAAGCTACAGTTTTGAATGAATACCTTTCTTTGTTGGTATCGTGGATAACCAGGTGAAAGACTGCGTTTTCATTTTCGATGCGATTGATCTTTTTATTGCTCTTCTTTTGTTAGAGTTTAATTTGGTCAATATTTTGTTTAAAAGCTCGTTATCGCCGTTAAGCTGGTGCAAATACGCCAGTGAGATTCAAAAACGGCTCGTTTTTATATTAAGCAACTAAATATTCAGACTGTGTTTTGTTTTCGAATATTCTCGATCGAATAATACCTACTAAATACATTTAAACCTATTTATTTTATGCGAAGTTTACTTTAGCATGACATAGGTATACAATTCGTCAGTAGAATCTAAAAAAGAATAAACAAATATGGCTGACTTTTCATAGCTAACGTCTTTAACACATATCGTGAAACACGTTCGCAAATATATCTTTAATACTAAAAACATCAATAATTGTATTTGAAATCAAGGTTTAAAATTTGAAGTTCGTAATAAAACCAAAATTGTGTTCTAAAAGTGCATGACTATGGAATAATAATGCAAGTTTATATTTTTTTTATTCTACTAACAATTGGTATACATGACATTATTCAATACCTAAAAACCGAATATAATTTATGGAGATTTAACAAACTTTTCTACAGCCAACTATGACAGTTGCAGCGCACGCGTTACGAGTGTTTCCAATAATCAGCGCCCCAAGCTCCAATAACAGTTTTTTTCTGTTTCCAAGTTTCATTGTCTCATTAATGTTTCAGTTTGTCTCCAACAGGATTTACAACTGCCATATATTACGCCCGTGGCTACAGTATGCCCCTGAATGGTCAATTTGACAAAAGAATGGTAAATTCGACAAGAATAGCCAATTTGACAAAAGAAAGTACGTCAATGCAGCGTTTAATTTGTTTTGGTTTGAGAGTATAGCTTCTTTGTTTACGCGTGAGTTCGTTATATTGTTTTGATTGAAAATGTTTATTTAAAACACTCCGGGGGGCAAAATATTGTTTTTGTATTGTTTAGAACCAAAATCACGTCATTCCATAGGCAGGACGATTTCAGAGTGTCAAAAATATTTTAGATGGGTACCTGTACCAACCTACTTTCTATACAGACTTGCAGCGATCTCTAATTTAATTTATATCGACGTAAACTTTCTTTGAAACTAAGCAGCTTAGTACATATTTATGGTATGTAGCCAATATGTATATACTAACTTACCTTTGGCTTGGGCTTTACTTTCACACTCGTTCACAATTTCTTATTTACCGCCCACAGCCCCACACATTGTACTATTATTAATTAGGAGAAAACTACTCAGGAGTCCGCTACTGAGTAATTTTCTCCTAATTTAATAAACAATAAGTATGGGGCTGCTGCTGCTGACAAACTGGACGCAATAAGTAAATACTTGATACAACTAATAATTTTGCTATGAAAATGAGGTTTGTAAAAATTTATATAATTATACTCGTTTTTCGAATTTCCCACAGCACCTTTTAAAAATCAATCAACGCCATTACCAATTCGAAATCAACATTTATAGTTCGTAAAATCAAACCATAAACCTTAGACAAAAAATAAATTTTATTACTGTTTCTTTTATACACGACATTAAACATTTAATAGTGATCGTCGCGGTAATGTGTAGTTTGATATACTGACACACGAATTCTTTGATGGCTTTATAGCTCAAATAAAAGTTTTCGTGAATTCCATAACGTGCATCGATACGATCCACAGTTGTTTCACAATAAAAATTTAAAAAACCGGCCAAGAGCATGTCGGGCCATGTTAAGTGTAGAGGGTTCCGTAGTGATTCAAAAAGGGCTGGGTCGATTTGGTTCATAATGGTTTTATTTTAAGTACCTATTCTATAAGCCCACTATTCATTATTTTTTGGAACTAATGGATCAAAAGTTAGGGGGGGGAAAATTTTTATTTTATTTTAGACCGGTTAGAAGAAACGTCAGGATAATGTTAAATGTAAGTATAACTAAATCCTGTTCGTCGTTAAAATAAAAACAAGATTATAGCTTAATAGGACATTAGCAAATTGATAGGAGGCAATGTAGAACGTATTGGCTGCAATGCAATGCCCTGAATGTTGAGGAATGTTAAATTTGGGCATCGCACACAGCCTTGCTAGGTATTATAAATCTTATACATTCACGCAATTTTTATTGGTATGGGAATCGAACATCTTTTGCAAGTAATGCTCTTATGCCTGTGTCATTAAAATGGCACATCTAGATGAAAAACTTAACGAAATAGGGTGCGAGTACAAACTCGCACCTGTATTGATACCAAATTTTCCATTAACAAAGAAAATACCAAATGCGCAGTATAACGAAAATATTAGCTAGCATTGATTACTATTTGGCAAAGATTTCATTTATTGACATGTAGAATCTGTGTTTACAATATCAATCTTAACTTTTCATACAACTGGACGTAAACATAAATTAAACATTGAAAAGTAACTGAGCAAGGAGTTCCTTCCGTGAACGTCATTGTCACCAAAATGGGCAAGATGGCCGCCCGCTGCGTTACGTTCCGCGCATTGTCAGTTTTGTCTGTGATTAAATAATAGTTGCGTTGTCTTAGTCCGCGGGAGCGGCTGAGGCGATCCATCACCGCTACTGCGCGGTTTAGTTGCATTCCGTTATGCACTTTTGGGTAACGAGCCCTGTTTAAAATACAGGGTGTGTTTTATTTGACGTATTTTTAAAAGCTATAATTTTGATGTATTTGACATATAGTTAACGACCTATAGCTATGATTTGACTTATAGTTAAGTGAAAAAGGTATTAACTATGTAATACTTTCTTACATTATAAATGTATACATTTTCTGACGTAAACTGCTATTTCTTTGATTAAAAATAAAGCAATCCCATGTTAAATAATAAATTTTAACTAAAATATATTTTAGAGCAAAATATGTACATGTAAAAATATATTTAGAGGTATTTAGAGCTTAGAAAGTTTGTTTACTAAATAAGATAACTATGTACCTACATCTTACAAATACAAATCCGCAAAGCCTAGCTTGCGATTTCGTGTTCTTTATTTAATGACGTCATTTTTAAAAATTGTCATCCTGTAGACTTAGCGCGTCATTACCCATTGTCCTATCCTCATTGTTATACAGTGGCCGTGAATGGCCAGCCTAACGCTGTTTACAATTTGCAGCAGTAGGAAAAGTAACTCAAGTAATAGCTCAAACTTCTTTCATTTTCAATTGTATGAACGCGTTGTTAAGGGTTATTTTTGTGTGCATTTTTATTGGTCTTGAAATCCTTTCATCCTGAATATTACATTGTTTTCTCTAGAACAAAACATGGCTGCATGCGGCCAGCCCAGCCAGTGCCTCCGTGTGGCGTTCTTAGAATGAAAGTTTGAATTGAACCCTCGATTTTGATCGATTCGTTATTTTATGTTATTAGGTTAAGGTACCTACTTAAAAAATCTGATTGATAGACAATTTCAAAGTGTCAAACTATCCTTTATACGAGCTTTTTACGAACGTCAATTTTTTTCCACCGCTGCTAATCCCTTTCCCCATAACAATGCAGTAAAACGATAATTTCACAAGCATAATGAATTTTAAATTTGATGGTTATTGGAACAATAAATATTTCTGGCCAACTAAATAACATATTGCGTGGGTACAGCTTCCTAATGTTTGCAACAAAAACCCTATTAATATTCAAAACAATGTCTACACGACATTTAAGATAAATGTCTCAATCGCAACTTGATTGGGAACTGGATGTTTTAATTAAAAATAATCTGTTATAATGCGTCCATTGATCAGCTATTAGCATAATTACTTGATCGGGGTCCTATAAAGTGTTGATAATCATAACAATCACAAGTTTGGCAGATTTATGACCTGTGATTGGGAACTGCTTTAGTAATGTCCAGAATGAAAGGTTAAACACAAGACTAGAATAATTATTTGCGATTTATTTATTTATGTAGTTCAGAAGTTAAGGACAAATTCCTGATAATTTAACGCCTGCCCTCTCGCATTAAAATGTGATATACACTCCAGTAGATCTTCTAATGAACAACGAAAATAAACCTTATCTGTCATCAAGACCTACTCTTACTAGTCTTACTACTTTGACAACATACTCGATGACCGCTGTTAGCGCGGTAGGCATAACGGTTTACTAATGTTTGGCAAATAATTTTTCCCAAAGTATCACATCGCAAACTATTTTTCCCAAATTTTCATTTGGCAAAAATTCAATTGTCAAAACTACCTATCGCAATTTTACAGTTAGCAAGCCTTTTCGTTGGCAAGCGATTGTTTAGCAAAGAATTACTTGGTCGTTTTTATTTTCCCAAAATATTTTTTGGCAAATGCATCGTTTGGCGTAACATACTAATCCCAAAATATTGTATGGCATACGATTTATACCGCATATACAATATTACATCGCAACCAATTTTTCGGGTACAGTTTGAGGCGAATTTTATGTTTTTTTTAAATAAAAGCTCACACGGGGTTTTATATTATGTTGATAAACAATTAAAAGTCGGGTTCTAAACAGTAATTTAGATGAAACTGATGAGGGAACGCAATGCCGAGGGAATAACAAAACAGTCGGTTCTGGCACTCGCCGGCCGCTGCCGCGGCACGCTCGCTTCGCTCGCTCGGCTCGTGCGCTGTATGGTCGCAGTTTCACCTAACACTCCTCCTCGCTTCGCTCGTCGTCGTACCTAACGGTGGCTCTGGGATAGTTTTTTTATGAAAATTAAAATAAAAATATAGTTTTTTTATCCGTGGCTATCTGTGCCTTCTTAGTACCTACCAATAAAAAATATGAATAGTGATCATTATGGTGGATTTTATTTTCTCACTTCATTCATTATGATACCAATTATTCATGAAATACGTTTTTTGTTCCAGGCAAGTTCAAGCCAAGGGTTGTGCAAAAAAGTACGAAATTCCTGTATAGACCTACGAACTTAAAAATAATATTATCATTTGCCAGGCTTTTGCTATAAGAAGAACTTGCGAAGTATCAAATTTGGGAATTTTTTTTTTTTGGATTTTAACTTATGACAAAATAAAACATTTGCTTAATAAGCATTTGCTTAATAAAATCTTGACGAAATGAAACTTTGCAAAATAAAAATTTGCCAAATGAATAAAATGAGAAATGTAACTTTGCTAAAGATTTGTTTGGGAAATGAGACTATTGCGATAAGTTATTTGGGAAGTCATATTTGGGAAACATAATTTGCCAAATGGCAGTACACCAGGCATAACACACGACCAATTGAGTGCTTCTTGGCGTCCATAGAGTTTGCATTGCACCTACATACAATGCCTACCTAGGAATATTTAAATGCCTGGTTGTATTTGTTTTCTGAGAATTTAAAATAAAACTTTGGTATAATTACAATACCTACCTACCAACAACATTGCACTTTTTGAAAATTGCTTCATTATTATTGGCCACGCTCAAACACTTAACGATTTATTAGTGGTATGACATGAATCACATGTGAAATGAATCGGTTGTAAATCCTTTATCAAATTTATTTATAGTAAAACACTAGATTGTTGTTTATGGCGGCTATTGTTTGTCGTCAGATGAAAGACGTCCAAAGAGAATAGAGATTTGTCGGTTTGCCCGTGGGCGTAAAACAATAAACCACCCAGACGAGGTGTGAACCTCCTAATAAACCTTTTGTTATTGTTGTCTTATTAGATGACGACGATTAGTATACAATGAAATTTATAATCATTTTCAACGAATCCTACAAGTACAAACTACATTTCAAGTTACTTAGTCAAGATCTAGTCTATCTAGTCATGGTCATGTGCAAAAATAGCTCCGTATTGAAGGAATTGTCTCATAATATAGTGCAGTAGCCGTACCATGAGCTGCCGCTACGTTATTAACGCGTGTTTACTTTCTATCCGACTCGCTCGCACCAATATGCCGCATATTATATGCGAGTACGAGCGCAATGGTAGGGGCTAATTCAATCTTAAGTATTCTGCTGGGACAATTTTTCCGACGTTTCGTTTAGGTTGGGAAGTAGGTATCTAGGTATGTCATCTCAGACCGAGGAAACGGGAAGTGTCGGAGGGCTCGACTCAGCATGGACTCAGTCGCCGCGGAATATTCTAATGTGTATCAGCCCGTCGGCGTCGACATCCTAGTGGATAATATTAATAAGTAAAAAAATTACTAGTTATGTTAACCATACCATTTACCGGTTTTCTAAAAGTATTAAGTATTTTATTATAAAAAAATAATTTTATAGCTTTCAATTGAATTATTATAGACAACCTTTAAAGTCACATATAACTTCATTAACCTATTAAGTTAGTCAATTTCCAAAAGATTCTCACTGTAAGTAGCCACCGCATCTTTCTAATTAAGACATTTTGGGTTCGAAACTAAATCACATTAAATGTCGATACGGTCAATCTATTATGGGATCAAATCAGAGATAATGAAGCCATTTCAAAGACAAGTGAACGTAAGCACAAAGAGAAGTCTGGTCCTTCTGGCACATATTTGAATTTTAATATTCTATACAGGGTGTAAGTGTAACAAAGAAGAAATAGCAGTGATCTGTTTAAGGCCATTATTCAGTAACTAGGTACTTATCGCAATGCATTTTATGTTTGAAATAAAAGTCGCTGTTTATTTTTAATTTTTATATAATATTTGTAGAGTAATAGAGTTGACCTAACTAGCTAAACAGTTTCGATTTCGACATACCTATTGTTCCATATTCCATACAAAGAAAAATAAATACATTGTGAAAAACCATACCTATATAAATTCCCCCTGCATCCTCGGTACAATGCCACAAGGAACAATTTTAGATGTCGGGTAGGTTAATTAAGTTAGTTTGCTTTAATATAAATGAGTCCAGATTTTGTTAATAAAGATTTTATTTTAATTAATTGGCATAGAGAATATCTTACAAATATAAGTATGTTTACGCCCTAATTGGAGAGAGAATTAGTTGTTCGAATATTTTTTTCTTAAAATAGGTTCGATTACTAGGTACGTGCAAGAACTTTACTTTAAAATCACACCTAAATCTCTACACTTTTTACATCTAAGGTATACTTAAATACTAAGTTTCTAATAACCGTAATTTAACGATTGCCTCTGGAACAACAAGGAAGACTTCAAATTGAACATGTTTAATAATATCAAAGCCGACGCCGCATGTGGAACATACAGTCCAATAACGTTGATATATCGGCCTGATAAATCTATTAGGCGACGACGTCTCCATTGGTGACGATATTATTTTAATGTTATTATTCGGATTATGCGGCGGCCATATTTATTGCGTTCGAATAATCCTTTTTGATACGCCGCTTAAGACAAGGGACGGGGGGTACAGGGTGGTAAAAACGCCGTGGCTGTAAATAATTATAATATAATAATAGGTGAGTGGCGATACCGTAGACCCCTAGTTCCGACATATTTTTAAAAGCGGTATTATCTTTATTTCAATTTTTTTTACCATGTCATTAGAGATTAGATACTTTTGACAAATCATCGTGTCATCGTGACTGAAAATATCATACTACTCATATCCTACATATATTGTACTAAAACTTAAGTGACTACACTTATGTCACCAAACTACAATAAATGGTGGTTTGTGTCGGAAACTGAGTACTCTTACATTTCTTAACAGTAATGGTGGACAATCATAAATAGATACCTACTTACATAAAGTAACTACAAAGCGACCAACAGATAAGTGCATTCTCAGGCAACGGCCTGCGAAGTTTAAAATACGCCCCCTGGGAGGTTTGAGGAAGTTTCAGGAGAGACGATACAATTTTGATATTACATAATTATACGTAAGTATAAAATAGTATACCTACTAGGTAGATACTAGCTACTACAATGATTACTTCTGAAACTTAATTCAATTTCCAAAAAATCCTGTACCTAAGTGCCATAAGTGCGTTGCCTCTTCTCTTGTTGTTAAAGGTTAGTGAACACATGTGCTCCTCTTAAACGCTACCTTTATGCAACGTTTCTAGGGTTTACTGCGCGTTGATCCTACTTAGGTGTAAACGCTTGTAAAATACGCTCAGGACTCAACGGGGACGATTTATTTATGGACGAACCAGCTCCCTCCACCCCTCTTGTTCACTCCAAAAACCACCTTCAAACCTACATATTACAATAATTTTTCCTTCGACTCCACGAGACTTAACCTTAGGAGGGTGAGGTAAGGTAATGTGAAACGTAAGTCAACATTCGTTGGATTCTTTTTAAATTGTCTTGACCTTAGTCCTTGGAAATGGAAGGCTTTACCTCGGATAAATGAGCACCGTAAAGAGGTGTGCGGCTAATTTACTTGTCATCTGCGACTCCTCGGTTTTAAAGCGATTTCGCAGCGTGACGGAAGGCATATTTATTCTTGTTTATATTGTAAAGTAAGCGATTTATATGAAAATCGCAATTAAGTCCCCCGTCTGAGCCGTTCGTTGATGTCAAGATTTACCTTACTATCATATTTTTACTTAAGCTAGTAAAACTTACAAATTGCAATATGAGATGTGATTCTACACTCTCTATTATGGGTCACTAATAACCTCGCAGACACCGTATACAAGAGTCATACTGAACATCTTTTAGTATGAAAGTAACGCCAAAACCGTGAAAAAAAAACTTTCAAAATCAAGATTATTTCGCGATTTTGGGGCTACTCCCATACTAAAAGATATTAAATATGACTTATCCTAATATATACGGTGTCTGCAAGGTTATTAGTAGTTCATGATACACCGTGCATATTTTCCCTCTAGCAAGGATGTTAATTACCCACATTGCAGGAAGAATACCCCACACGTCTTACCAGTAGCCGTAGCAGTTGGAAAGTACTTGTACAAGATAAGTTAGGTTTACTCGATACGTAACTAATGCATTCTATCGCGCTCGCACCGACATATTGGAGCGAGTGTGATGGCCTGCTTTACTTATCGAGTAAAACCTAACGTTATCGATACTCGCCAATTCATGGTACGGACGGCTACAGGTGGTACTGTCGAACAACAACACTAGACTTTTTGGCTGTGCTGCAAATTGTTAAGTGTCTAAAAATCTCGCAGCCCGCAGCATAAAATATTGGAGCCGATGTTTGTACAACCCATGAGTCCGACACACCAAAAAGTGAACAGGAAAAATCTAGATAAGAGAATCCAATCGGTGGATTCATACTGATCGAGGCACCTAAATTATTTTAAAGCTTATTCTTGTTACATGTCTTAAAATTAATTCTAGTACATAATTAAACTTTTCAAATTAACGCTCTACTCCAATAATTTACAAGTATGTAAATAGTTACTTTATAACACACTCGAATAGAGTCGAGTTTGTTTAATATGTACCCCTAAACATCCATGATTAGGTAATCCTTTAACGCGACACCGAAGAGCTCCTTTCAGAGCCCATGTCAACGGTCTAAGGAAGTGGATCCTGTTTCCGCAAGGCCCCGCCTCATGCGTGCCTATAGATACTTGTGCGTTTATGTACGCACAAGCCAAGCCGCCATTGCATGCATTCTTTCCATCTACACAGAACTAAATCTTCCTGCCATACCTCTACTAGATTAGAAACTATTCTCATTAAATATTCACTAAACGACAATATTCTGAAATGTGAAAGAATTTCACTAATCTCACGAAAAGGCAGAATTGTTACATTAACCTCTCGAGGTGAACATTGCCAACTTATACCTAGTCTAAGAATGAACTTTTAACAGTTATCTATTAATTCTTATATATGAGGGTCAGAATCACCATTCTTTCGATAGCTTAACGTCATAGAGGGGATGTATGTATAAGGGTAATTTCTAAACTGTCAAAAGTTAATTCTTAGAAATATCAGACTATACGCTGCTGGCTTGGCAAATAAATACATTATATAATATTATAAATAGCCTTGTAAGGGATTGCATATACCCGAGAAATTTGACCGGTGGTTGCTAAGACCGAGTGGCCGAGGGGTACAGGCATCAGCCGCGAAAGCTGAGTACGTGGGTTCGACCTCGGACATAGGTGATCTTGATCGTTTTTCTTTGGTATATGACATCTAATATTTATAATTTATATAGTATTAAGTAGTGTGGCTACTGGAGAAAAAATAAAAGTACAAATCAAAATATTTTGTTAATAAATAATTTGATTTGTATTTTCGCAATATATTCATTATATAATATACCTAACAGTTATATACCAATCGTCAGTGGAATCTATGAGTGACTTTCCATAGCATTTGACATTTTGACACATCGTGAAACACGTTTCTCAGATATATCTTTACTTTACTAATAAATATAAATTTTCACTAAAAATGTACGTGGAATAAGATTTTAAGTTCGTAATAAAACCAAGATTGTGTTCTGAAAGTGCGTTATTATGAAATAATACAAGTTTTTAGGTTTGTTTACATTTTAATTTAGATTCTACTGACGATTGGTATACATATTTACATCACTGGCAGGGTAATGTTTATCCGTTAGTCAGGTAAACTAGATAGTCAAACTATAATCGTGAGTCACCGGGGCTAGTGACTAGGTATTGACGAATTGAAACGGTTTTCTAAACATCACGTCCTTTTGATCTCGTTCTATCATATCATCCCGTTTCAATTGTACATTTATCATTTCCCAAGAATTTGCCTGTCAAAATGTTTCCTCCCTGATTTGATTAGAGCAGCAATGGCGGCCGAGCTTTTAGAAAAAACGGGCGCGCAGGGTGTCAGGTTACCTTCCAAGGGTTACCCGAGAGGCTTTATGCGCTCGCGCAACACCTGTACAAGAGTGTTGAGGCTTTTGAATGAGGAAGCTTTGAAAGCCCGCAGTGCGTATTGTGGATAAATAAGCACTTAATTCAATTCGGACGATTAAATGAATTGAGCTTCAATGATTTTTTTTTATATTATGTCGCCTGCGATTGCAGATTGTAAACAGTCGGTCTTCTTTGCCATTTGTTAAATCTATAATCTTTATAGCGACGGCTCATTGTACAAATACTGACGTACCTACCTACCTACTTAATTCAGTAATTATGTTTGCTTAGGTATTTTCGTTTACAACGCTTCGTGTGTTTATATTGATTTTAGCCTTTGGACTAGTACCAACACTCGGTTGTTTTACTCAAAAATATTACTTATACCAAACAAAATTGTTGAATATTTATCGTTGCAATTCGGAAATAATAACAAAAGTCAATACTGTGAGCAAAATACGTGTAAAATTACTTTTGTATGATTATGTTTATATCAATAATATTCAGGTTGGCCCACTACGTGCCACTACTCTTAAAGAGCAAAGAACATGTTTTCTAACTTGTGTGATGAAAATAATAAATTGAATATTACCAGTATACAACACGTACAGAGTAGTGCGAGCGCGATAGAATGCTTTACGTATAGAGTAAACCCTTACATAAGTAGGTAACCTTTACTTTTCAACTAATGGTAAGTACCTACGGCTAAAGTTTGCCACTTGCGCCTGAAACCGTAAACTTAATTTCAGATTAATGCTTTTCGTAACTGAAATTTGACGCAATACGCATCCCAAGTAAAAAACTTCAAAAAAACTACAGTTTTTAGTAACTGATACTTATTAGCGTAACACGGGTATTCTTTGTCGCTACAGACGTATTGAAACAACACGGCAAACAGGTGTCGGGTTACACACAGCTGGGACTTGACAGAAGTCTGTCATAGAACTGGTGGTTCCTGTAAAAACGAATGTTTTTTCGTGGACAAAAATAGTAAAACACAATTTGAGTAGGTATCGAAACTAGGCTAGCTAGGATGGTCATGTAGGTATATGAACAAACACCTACACATCTCAATAAGATATATATTACGGACTTACAGCGACAAGTATTATTACAAGACTCTTTATTGCACACCCCATAGAGATAATAAATATTAATTATACTATTCTATTATTCATCCTACAGAGTGGGCCCCCCAACTAAACAAAAATGCTGCTAGTGATTCCTTAGTTAGAGTATCAACAGTGATCCCTTTTCTCCAATTTTTTACGTGTCCGTAGTAAACAAGGAACCCTTATAGTTTCGCTATGTCTGTCTGTCTGTCTGTCTGCAGCTTAGCTTAGCGACTGTTAGTGCTAGAAATCTGGAATTTGGTATAGGTTTACCTACCTACTAGTCATTTAAAAAATGTCGAGGTGTAATGTAATGATTTTAATTTTTTAAATTATAAATATTAGATGTCATATACCAAAGAAAAACGACCAAGATCACCTAATGTCCGAGGTCCCCACGTACTCAGCTTTCGCGGCTGATGCCTGTACCCCTCGGTCACTCGGTCTTAGCAACCACCGGTCTTTCTCGGGTATATGCAATCCCTTACAAGGCTAGGCGCCTTTGACCATTCTCTAAGGGCAAGCAATACATGCCTGCACCTCCTATTAGAATACTTTACAGTTTTCTAGAATAGCTAGAGAGAGCTGGTGCTACAATCTATTGAACTTATTACGAAACCACAAATCAAATTGTTCATTAACTAAATATTTTGATTTGTACTTTTAATTTGCTGAAACCGTATAGTAAGAGGTATCGTTTAATCTTACGTCTTTTAAAACGTATAAGGGTTTTGTGAGAAAGCTTTTTTCTAAAGCCAACATTTACAGAGATGTTCGGGCCAGAGAAAAATATTGTGTCCTCCCTCCTCTAACTTTAAAAAAATAAATATTTTTCATCACACTTGCTGTCTAAGCGCGCCATTGCTTGCGTGCGTAGTGCGAGTAATAGAAAAGTTAAATTCCCTAGGGAATAGTAGAAATTTCAGTACGTCATAGAATAATATTTTGTCTGAAAACTTATTTTTTTGTCCGCAAGTGTGATGAAAAACATTGTATGCGTCACGGTCGGTACGCGAAATACTAACTCGAGTGATTAAAAGCCCTACGCCTACGGCGTCGGGCTTCTAACACTCTCGTTAGTAATTTCATACTTACCTCCCTTGATGCACAATGTACTATTTTTCATATTAGTGTTATAGAATACTTTACATTAAAACTAATTCGAACATAATCAGTCCAGCAGTTTTTGAATAACTAAGGAATCCTACACTGAGCATGACCCAACATGCTCTTGGCCGGTTTTTTATATTTGCATATCTGCAAATGTCAACCGAAAGTTCAGATAATTAGTAACTATGATATGATATGATTATATTATGTATATAACACTCATTCCTGCAGTCAAACAGTTTTGAAGGGAACCGCATTAGATATAAGTTTATTGCATAGGTAGACTGATATATAAAAATAAAATACTGATTCAAAGTTGCTAGCACCAGGCCACATACAATCACACCTACATATGTATACCGTAGGTAGGTAGTACATATATGCTTATTTTGAATTAACTTCAAGTAGGTAGTAAGTCATAAACATTGCGTTATAAATTGGAAATGAATGATCGCATTCTTTTTAGCAGTTATTTCACCTTCGGAGGGTGAACAAAATACTGTAGTCTATATGTGTATTTCAATAAAAAAAATCACATCAAATCTTACGAACAATTACGATTAATTACAGCTGACAATTGTAGTTTTTTATAGTAGATAATTTATTTTATTATTAATTAGAAATATTTGATTGTTAAGTAATTATAGTTAGCATCTAAAAACGTTTATAGGAACTAACTTCATTATTAATAATAATCTATTGTAGAATAGTGACAAGTTATTTCATTTTTGCTCCTTTTACAGGGCCCATCCTGTATATTTCATATATTTCAACGGCAAACATGAAACCTGTATTTCGCATAAAAGTATACCTACTTACCTAATATATTTACCTGAATATATACGTTAATTTTACCTAGGTGTAACTATTTCGGTGCAGCATTTTCGAGTTAATAAAGACACCTATGTTCCCAAATCAAGATGGAATAGTTACGAATATAACGAGAGCGATAACAGTCATATAAACCTTAATTGATCATCTCCCTAGAAAATAGAAGTAGAAATTCCATTCTTTTATTTCTACTAGGTACGCTCCACCTAAATTGCTATGATATGTACGATGCCGATGTCTCCTCATAGTAAAACTTTAAATACTACACTACACGTAACGTTAGGTTATACTCGTATCTGGACTGGAGCTTAGTAAATAGTGTACATGTGTGCTAATTCGCGGTGTCTTGATAATGTAGAGTTGGCTATGTTAGTTTTATATACCAATTAGGCTGGTCCAGTCAAATTTGACTCTACCCAAACTAAACTAGTTTATTATTCTGATCTATTCAAACATCCGTTTTCTTTATACTATCAAAACAATTTAACCGTCAAGTTATTGGGCTAACACGTTATAACTTAAATATCTAATAAATAAACTAAATTAATTAACACGTTCGCCTCCAGTACTGTTTCACTAAGTGCTAATACTATGCCGATCTAAATTATCTGATAGAACTCATAGCCATTGCACACGCATGTGTGACCGAACAGATTGTACTCTTATGCCAGCGAGAAAGCACTTGTGTCAAAAACGTTCGTATTTCTATGGCACTGGCATAGAAGGAAGAACTTGATTTATGCTAGTGGCATAAGAATAAGGTTACTCAAATCACGTATGTGTGTCACTGGCATAGGAATCAGATTTTGTTGGTCACACACGCTGTGTCACCGGCGTCGAACGGTTTAAATTGCATTTTCTTCCTCTATAATCAACGAACGTAGGTGTATGTAGAGTTTTAAAAATAACCTTCATTCTCAAAATTTACCAAATCGGTACTTTTGGAAATAGAGTGTTTAGGTAGATACAAAACGCAGATTGATTTCTCGAAAATACAATTAACTCTTTTTATTCTTGACTTTATATTTTAATACACTTCAATAGAAAAGAATGACATTCAACACCTTGTTTCCCAGACGAATCGCACAGTAGGTATCTCTACACTCAAACGAGTATGAACAGTACACCTCGGTTCCCACACCAGTCGGTTGCAATGAAGTGTAATGATTGACTCTTTGACTGTATGACAGTTTCGGGAAATACCTGTTAAGCCCAAAAGAAAGCAAATGCAATGGGATTTTGTAGTTAGTATCGCTAATCCTCAATCCTTTTGTCAGCTGTCAACTGATGTTTGAAAATTAAGAGCTTTTATCTGGTTAATTCTAAGAGATGCCCAGATATAAGTTTATGATGTTTATTGTAACAACTTAAAAGAAATTGTATTCAGAAGTGCCATAGGAAAGTATAGTATTGAGTAGCTACCCACCTCTTAGATCCTTTTATTTTAATCGTAAACCATTCCAAGCCGAACTAAATTACTCTAGACCCAATAAGAACCAAGGTACATTACGATACAAGTGAAAAAACCTGACGTTCGAAACCACTGGCGATATATTCGACACGAGTTACGAATTACCTTTTCGCACGTGTATCGTACGACGTTTTTCAGATATACCTACAGATGGCCCGCCGAAGTTTACGATCTGAAATAAAATGAACAACTTCTCGCACTAGCGTAAAAAAAGCATCAAGTGTAGTGAAATAGTACATTACGATACAAGTGCGAAAAAATTAAGTTTGAAACGAGTGGAGATAAATTAAAGCACGGTAGTGCTTTAATTACTTTCTTTAAATGAAGGGAGTGCTTTAAATCGACTCGAGTTACGAATTTCCTTTTTGCACGTGTATCGCACGACGTTTTTCAGATACATGTATGGCACTCCGAAGATTTCGACTTGACATAAAATGAACCACTTCTGGCACTATCGCGTAAAAAAAGCACCATCTGTACTGAAAGACGTTTTTTGCATTAGGTGCTGGCATGTAATAGTACATTGTGTATTTAGGGCGGTAAGTAAGAATTTGCGAACGAGTGTGAAAGTAAAGCCCAAGCCGAAGGCGCGGGCTTTACTTCACACGAGTTCATAATTCTTGTACCGCCCGTGGTACACACAATGTTTTTCATCACACCTGTGATGCAAAAAAGTAAATAAAACAATATATTTTCACAAAACTACTTTAAAATGGTCTAAATCAGGGATGACTTAATTTCATCATTTTCATAAAAGAAATCTCGGCGCGGTGCGCGGCGTGCGCCGGACCGCGCTAGTGCGACGTAATGTTGTATGAAAATCCTTAACGGCCTACTAGGATGTAATGACGCACCTACGGCCCGCATCACCGCAGCGTATTGGCGCACTTACCGAACAGGTGTGATGAAAACTATAGTGAAGCAACAAAGGTAAGTAAGTACACGGTAAATGATCTAAACGTTATTTCGACAATGCTTACGCCCTTCTTTCTACTGCCCTTTGAAAAAATAAATATTAGAATAAATGTATGTGCTGCTGCCATCTACTGTCGAATAGCAGAAGTAAATGGAATATCCGTAGTTCTCGAAAGATGGCGCTAGTAAATCAGCGGCATCTACTGTTGAGTAGAATTAACAAAAGTTTCCCAATATGTCGTACAGATGGCATTAAAATACATTTTTATTTCAATGTGTGTACAAAAAAATACTGTTTTCAGCACTGGTGCGGAAATGTATTCACTTAGTACTTTTCTGCACGATCTAATAATCTGACAGCTGTTTGGACCAGACGCCTATCCTAGCGCCGTCTGGTGGCAGAAAAAATATCGAAAACCCTCATTTAGTTAGTTGGTAGTTAGGTAGGTTGGCAATGTTTGGGTTTGGCATACCTAACCTACTTTGTATTCTATTTAAGTATAAAATTTACTTTGATGGTTTTAATCCAATTATTGCAGCTGGTGGCAATTATTGGCTGGTGGTTATTTTTCAATTTTCCTGCTAAAAGCAATCTAAACTTATATTAGGTATACGGCACTAAAACCACAAGATGCGTCAAGCGGATGTGAAACGCATGCAGGTATTTCCCCCTTGACGTGATGTAACTTCCATTGAGGAATACTCTATTACGGATAACCCTTATAAAAATAGCATGCGGAACATCTCCACTTTAGTCTTCAAGAAACATCCAACTACATTGTAAGACTCGTTTAAGACTTAGCATCTAGTTGACCGAGATATTTAGAAAATGGAATTTCAAAATAAAGTGGTGCTGGTAACCGGTGCCAGTTCTGGCATCGGCAAAGCGACAGCTCTCCTGTTCGCTGCGCACGGCGCGCGGCTCGCGCTCGTCGGCCGCAACGAACAGAACCTGCGCGCCGTTGCGGCCGCGTGTACGAACGAGCACCAAATGCAACACCTGCACATTGCGGCAGACTTGTCAACAGATGAGGGCTGCGAGAGGATTGCTAAACAAACTCTAGAACATTTTGGAAGGTATGAAACGATGACACCTGGGTTCTTAGCCAAGTTGCCAATCGCTAGCGTTTGCTAGCGCATCGTAGTTTTCCCTCTTTGTCGCACTAATATGGAGTGACAGAGAGGGAAAACTACGATGCGCTAGCAAGCGCTAGCGATTGGCAACTTGGCTAAGCATCCAGGTCACCTTTCAAGCAAATTAAATGTTATTAGATACTTGGAGTAATACATACTTATTCTGGTGTTTTAATTTGAGGAAATTAAAAGCTACAGGTATCCGAGCCCTGGTAGTGTGGCTAAAACTTGCATTTTGAGGACCCAATAAGTTTATTTGACGAAGAATGTGATGTTATTGTAAGGTGGGAATAAAAATGTAGCTACAAGTTTCATTCAATTTGTCTCCAGGTTGGATGTACTAGTGAACTGCGCCGGCGTTGCAGCCATCACATCCTTGGAAACGGCGGATATGGCATCGTTTGACACAGTCTTCGGCACTGTGGTTCGCGGCGCGTTCAACCTGACGCGGCTGGTTGCGCCTGCGCTTGTTGCCGCACGCGGCTGTATTGTGAACGTCTCCAGCGTCGCCGCCACCATGGTACACGTCGGCAGTCTGCCTTATGGAATGGCTAAGGTATTTTCTAAATCTAACTTTTTTATCAACATCATCATCATCAGCCTATGATAGTCCACTGCTGGACGTAGGCCTCTCCTATTTTAACTATGCGTAGAGACGCAAATGCCCATAATCGCCACGCTGGGCAAGCGAATTGGCGATCGCAGTAATGTGTCCACTATGATGACGCTGCTGCTGACTTTTTTATGTAATGTACCAAAATCCTAGCTACCTAGTAACATTTAGATGACGATAAACAGTAAAATAACGGGCGTTTAAATTTTAGTAGCAGTAGTGATATAGAATTATAGACAGAGCAATTATCCATTGCTTGGTTTATGGTATTACATTTTAGCTATACCTAGAGACAAGCTATTAAGTAGGTAAGTAGATACATATAGGTATTGTGTATCTAGTGTTCCTTGGGTACCGAAACTTCTTCAATGGAACGTTCATTTTCATATTTCTCTTAAATAGGGACACATCCGAAACGTATATATAAAACGAACGTAGACATATTCATCAATAGAATCTAAATCTTCTTTTTGGATTCTATGTACTGACGACGACGACGTTGTGAGTTTATGGGTACCTACGTATACTAGGTAGGTACTCATAACGTAAGTTGGCATTGGCGCACATTGCTCAAGGTGTATTTTTTCACAGGCGGCTCTGGACCACTTCACACGCCTGATCGCCCTGGAGTTAGCACCTAAAGGTGTGAGAGTAAACACCGTCAGCCCAGGAATTACAGTACGTATCTAATCTCAGTTTACATAGGTAGATTCAACCGGTACTGACAGTAGAGTATCTATGATTTATTATGTTGTACGTGATATGGCCTTTCGTTCACAGAACACGCCGCTCCTCCAACGTCTGACGGGCCATTCGGACGAGGAACATGAAGCTTTCCTGAGGAACAGCGAGGCTCGGATCCCGATGCGGCAAACATGCGAGCCTGGTGACGTGGCGCGCGTGATCGTCTTCCTCGCGGGCGACTGCCGGCTGGTGACGGGCACCACCGTGAAGGTGGACGGCGGCCTGCAGCTAGTCGGCCTGGGCGAAATGCTCAAAGACCAGAATGACGAAATGAGGAAGTGACGACCTATGATACGGACGCTTTAGAAAGATATCATCGTTTTTTGTTGCCATTTTTAAAATTAAGGGTACTGTAACCGTCTTACATTCGTAAAGGTGACTACATCAGTCCTTGGACTGATTGTCATAATTGAAAATGTGAAATTTATAGAGATATAATACATACAATTGTGTGCAAAATAATAGCAGCAGTCAAAAAATAGCAGTCAATAAGAAAATTAAAACTTGGACGAATTATTTTGGGACTTTCTTTTGTTACTCAGGTACATAACATAATATTCATTCAAAACGAACTGCAAACTTTACTGAAGTAATATTGAAAGTAAGACAAACGTGGTTATGAAAACCAGCTTTTTACCCCTTAGCAGGAATGGTGTTCAAAACTGAAACACCTAATGGAAAATACATAATTGTGTGCAATTATTATAGTTTCGTATATTGTCTACTGTTGTCAACCAAAGCTTTACATATAGGTACACCCATCTCATCCAGAAATATATATTTTTTCCTGTATGACCATCTTCCTCGCAGAGTGTACAAATTTTCGATTATTCCGATTTTTGTTGAAGTAATTGGTGTGTTTGCTTCACTGAAGCCCTAGTCATACATAGCAAACATTAAGAAACAAACTAAGTTATCGATGAAACTTCAACAAAAAATCGAAATAAGCGAAAATTTGTACACTCTGCTAGGAAGATGATCATACAGGAAAAAATATATATTTCTGGATGAGATGGGTGTATATGTAAAGCTTTGGTTGACAACAATATAGTACGGTCAAATCGTACATAATTTTATCCTAAACTCGCAAATCAAGTAGTATCGCTGCATTTTTGGTATGTTGTTTAGACACCATAGGACAGTATAAAACCTTATTTTGCAAGCAAAAAAAAGTTGTGCTAGCTGGGTAGTACGTGAAAAACTGCGAAATTTACGGCCATTTTTTAGTTTCTGATTTTTATTTAAAAAACCTTACGTTTTTTGATATCATATGTAAATAAACGTTTAAAGACTAATAAATTTCCAACAAGTTGAGCTAACATGCATTACCGTAGGTCTTATAGTTTCAGAGATTCGAGACTTTAAAAAGTACCCCTTTTTGTAAACTAGATAAAATTTTGTGTTTTGCTAACATTTTCGACTTAATATCACCTCACCTAATTATGCTACGAAAAACATGCAATAATGACCTTATAGCGCACTTAATATTCTTTAATTTAAGGGTAAAATTAGGTCAGTGAACTTTGTAGTTGAAAGTATAAACTCGAAATTCCAAAGGCAGGAGGCCCGCTATCTAAGTTTTTCATACAAATCGCAAGTCGAGTTGCAAAGCTGCAATTTTGGTATATTCTAAAGGCCTTATAGATATATACGAAAATGCATATTAAAAGAAAAACAAAAAAATTATTTGGGCATAGGACGTAAAAAACGGAAAAAAAATCGCACTTTTTTTAGTTTTTGACGCTTAACTAAAAATCTATTATCTTTTTGATACTGATTGCTATAAAACTAAGAAAGAACATTAGATTTGAAAGTATTTGAGCTACGTTGCATCACCGTAAGTTATATATATTTTGAGATACGACATTTCATAAAGTGCCCTTTTATCAAAACATAAATAAATTTTAGGTTACGTTAAAGCTATTCACTAAATATTGGCAAAACGTTCGCGCTAAGAAAAAAAAGTAATTGTAGATAATAACTACATTAAATTTGGAACAAATTGAGCCGATAACAATTACTGTAAGTCTTATAGTTGGGGGTGTACGAGGCTTCAAAACATGCATTTATTTTCTTAACTTAATGAAGGGCACATTTTGAAATGTCGTTTCTCTAAATCTATATAATTTAGGGTAATGCAAGGTAGCTCAAATCCTTTCAAATTTCATATTCTTTCTAAGTTTTGTAGCAAAAAGTAAAAGAAGTCCAATATTTTTTCAGTTTTTCTCGTCCTATGCAGAAATTCCTATTTTGTTTTTCTTGTAATATGCATTTTTGTACGTCCTTATAGGGCCTATATAATATACTAAAATTGCAGCTTTGCAACACGACTTGCGATTTGTATGAAAAACTTAGATAACGGACCTCCTGCTTTTTGAATTTCACGTTTTTAGTTTCAATCAAGAAGTTTACTGACCAGATTTTACCCTGAAATGAAAGACTATTAATTGCGCTATAAGATAATTATTTCATGGTTTTCGTAGCATAATTAAGTAAGGCGATATTAAACCAAAAACGTTAGCAAAACTCAACATTTTATCTAGTTTACAAAACAGGGTACTATTTGAAGTCTCGAATCTCTGAAACTATAAGACCTACGGTAATGCATGTTATCTCATCTTGTTACAAATTCATTCATCTTTAAACGTTACCTGATATATATTGTCAAAAAACGTAAGGCTTTTTTTATAAAAATCAGAAACTAAAAATAGACAGTAAATTTCACAGTTTTTCACGTATAACGCAGCTAGCACAACTTTTTTTTGCTTGCAAAATGTGGTTTTATACTGCCCTATGGTGTCTAAATAACATACCAAAAATGCAGCTTTACTACATGTTTTGCGAGTTTAATGTACGATTTGACCGTACTAATAGACAAGATACGAAACTACAATAATTGCACACAATTGTGTATTTTCCATTAGGTATTTCAGTTTTGAACACCATTCCTGCTAGGGGGTAAAAAAGCTGGTTTTCATGGCCACGTTTGTCTTACTTTCAATATTACTTCAGTAAAGTTTGCAGTTCATTTTGAATGAATATTAGGTATGTTATGTACTTGAATAACAAAAAAAAGTCCCAAAATAATTCCTCCAAGTTTTAATTTTCTTAGGGCCTTATCACACTTGCGATTTACAAGCGAGGCGAAAGCGAAGCGAGCGCGCAGCGTGATCGTTGCGAGCCCGTAACCAATTCGCCGCGAGTGCGTTGCAATTTGGCCGCGATCGCGTAACGAATACGCTGCGCAGCCGTCAGTAAATCGCTCAGAGTGATCTGAGTCTTGGACAGTCACTAATAAGATTTATTATTACAAAATGGATACCAACTCTTGACGCGGCAAACTCGCTGCGCAGTCGTGGCGTATTCGTCACGCGGTCGCGGCGTAATCGCGACACCATCGCGGCGAATTGGTTGCGGGCACGCGACGAACACGCCGCGCGTACGCTTCGCTTTCACCTCGCTTGTAAATCGCAAGTGTGATAAGGCCCTTATTGACTGCTATTTTTTGACTGCTGCTATTATTTTGCACACAACTGTATATCGTCAGTTGTAATATGAATTGATGTAACCGCGAAATGACGATTTTTCAGGAGGGCCCAAAATTAATTGAAGATTTATAAAGTAGGAATGTATGTTTAATTACTTATTCTATTGCAATTATGTTTATCTTATGTTCTTTATTTTTGTAAGGTCTATTTGGAAGACCTCACAAAAGAGGTCTTCCAAATAGACCTCACAATCGCAGTGAGTATAATTCACTGCGACCAGTGAATTATACTCACTGGTCGCAGTATAGTTATACACTAAGAATTTAATGAAAACATCCAAGATGGATTTCGTAATTTAACGTTTAAGACTCCTTTGTCTTGCAAAAACGTAATGTTGAAAAACAAAGATTCGGACATTTCACGACTGTACAAGTTTACATGCTATTAAGCACAATACAATACAAGGACATTAGGGTACTTTAGTAGAATTGAATAAAAGGTATTTCATATTTTTAGGTTTCCGTAATCAACTACCATTATAGTTTCACCAAGTCTGTTTCTTTCAAATAAAAAAAAAATATTAAAATTGTTTCACGCAATCCAAAGTTAGGTACCACTGAAAACCCAACATACATAAGCATAACCTGTCTGTCCATGGTCTGTCCTAGTTTGTATAAATTAATAACCCCAACTTCCCGAGTGATCGCGCTGGTTCATTGGTAGTTTCCTAAACAAGTATTGGCATATTTATATTAATTATAATTCACTTTTTGTACTACCGATTGTCAAATCGCAATAAAATTCAAATCAGAACTTGACTCGTACACCAAAAGTTGGGACCGAAAAGACCAAATGTACGCCTTACTTAAGTGTGAAAATCACTTTGATAATTGACATCATAAGTATCATAAGGGAATATAACGTGACCCTTTTTTAAGCGTTTTGGACCCCCCCTCCCCCTGGTGACCAAGCCTAGTATATGCCAAGACACCCCCCCCCCCCCTGGTTTTCACGTAGTATTTTTTGGTCTATGAAAACGCGTACTGCGAGAGTGAGAGAGTGCAGGCGTAGGTTAAATAGTAAATTTTAATTGTAGATTTGTACTTTTATTTTTACAAATTGTAGTGATGGGAAAAACGGTGGCGTGTGAGTCCTATTTAAATTACATTGTTACAAATAATCTCCAAATATACTAGTCACGTGAGAAGATACCAGACCCCCCCCTCCCCCTGGTGACCAAGAGTGGTACTTTGACGGACCCCCCTCCCCCCCCCCTAAACAGGTCACGTAGTATGGGTATGTTCCCTAACACCTAAAGGTTTTCTTGGTGTTGTACACTGGGCACACCTTGTTTTCAGTTAGGTATTCTTGGCGTTAAATATACACTGATATCAGTCATGTGCGTTTTTATTTTACATCAATACCTTTTGTTAGCGACCGATTTGGGTAGAGCAAGTTATAAACCTTCATAGACCACTGAAATAAGTAGTAAAAATACTAATGCCTAAAATTAACAGTACCAGTGCTCGACGCTGCAATAGTCTTAACTTCCGAGCAAACTCTAGTATTTTACATGAGGACTATTAAGTCTATGTTATTTTATAAAAGTTACATCTGAACAACTAAAATTTTTCAATATGTATTCGAATTTATACTTTCCCACTTTGATATACAGTGGCCATATCGAATTCTAGTTCAGCATCCAGCAATCGTACCTTACTTTAAATGAAAAGTAAATATTTTAAAAAATGTACGTAGGTATAAAATTCGCTTTTGCAAGCATAAAGAAAGCAATTTGTATTAATAGGATATTTACTATTAATTTAAATGCATAAATGCTACAAATATATTACACAAGACCTTCAAAAAACAGAAACAGAGTTACTGTTGCTGAATAAAACTTAATTAAAAGTATCATAATTATTTAGTCATGGGAATAAGGTGCTGACTCCGATAGGTTAGCTTGAGGAGACGGTCTCACACTGTACACATTCATATAGTTCCAATATTTCATTAAATACAATAATGACAATGTATATTGTATAATGTACTAAGTTTTTATATAGTTGTTTTAAAAAAAATACCATGTCCAACAAATATATAACTTATTACAGCATACATTTTCTATCCTCAAGTGTCACATGCAGGTACACTAAGTCAGAATGTGAATACATAAACACATGAATTACAATTTTTAAAATAATAAATTAGGTACATGAGACCGACAATTACCAGTGATGGTACAATGGCACTTCATATAATTTTTAAATTCAATTGTGTATAGCTCAATATGACATGATCTATAAGATATATAATAAATATAACACGAACTATACCTAGGTGGGTGATATAAGCTATTTATAAGTACCATACTGAGTATGGCACTGCTGTCAGAGTGCAAAATATTTGGCTTCAAAAATCATTGTTATATTTAACTTCATCATCATGGCAAAATACAGATTCAATTCCAAAAATTTGTATACTACCTGGTATGCATACATTTTACTAACTTTGATATCCAATACTTTTATTCATTTTAACTGTACAAATTGCACGTCGAAATTTGTCATCATGAAAAGATACAAGATTTCTGCTGCCAAATAGCACAATGTGTTCAACAGAGAAGAACAAAAATCACAATCTATATACACTTGATGATAAGCAATGGTTGGTGGGGGCGAACTGTTTTTATACTAATTTCACGTAAGTCATGTCAGTAGGCAAATAGTTGACCCCCACCAACAATTGATGATAAGTTAAAGCAAAGACCAAAACAGTCATAAGCTCATCAAGTTTGAAGAGTGATATCATCATTTGAGATCTGGAAAGCAGTTTGACTGCTGTATCAAGACAAATGTGATTACATTTCTTGTAGCCATAAGCTTTTACAAACAATTAATGCACCTACAAAGTGGTGCTTCCAGTTGTGTTTCTACATATCCTCAATATACTAATCCCATACTCATTAAGATAACATTAAAGCTATGACAAGTATTTTTGCGGCTTCAAAGGTTTGTCATCATCACTGTCAGAGAAGCAAGCAGCAAAGCCACTCTTTTCCCTATATGAGTCTTTAGTAGATTGTCCGGTTTTGTTTAAGGATTTTCTTGCATTTCCACACTTTGATGATGGTCTTTTCTTTTTGGAATCATCCCTTGTTACATCTGGTATAGCATTGGCCACATTAATAGCTGCTACAGTACTTTCTTGCTCAGGAAAATCGCTACGAACATATACAGTAGGTTCAGAAAGTTTTGAGTGTCTGCTTCGTCCACTCCTGGTCCTTGATAGCATTTCTGTCTCCAGTCTGCTAGATTGATTAGTTGCTGTTCTTTTATCTGAACTTAGCTTCAAAGAGTCTTTCTTCTCAGAGTTTGTTACCATTAGGACATCTGAGGAATTATTTTTGTGCCTCTTAGGATATCTGGAACCAGTTGTACTTGTTGACTGGAAAGAAGTATTCAGAACACCATTTCTAACATCACTTTTAGTAGTTACAACATTTCGTCCTTTTTTACTTTCCATGAATTTGAGTAGAGAGGTGGTCTTATCAAGCTTCTTTGTTTTAGCTTTTTTATCAACAGTCACAAGGTTGATAATGTTTTGGGAAGAATCAGTACTGCAGTTGATTAGAGTAGCTTTTGGGTCCCCTGTAGCTTTGTTGATGCTCACAATCAGAGATTGCTCTTCTTTGTGTCCACTGTGCCTTGAACATTTAGCCAAGTTTCTTTGCTTATTTCTTACTTTTCTGGGAGTTTTTGTATTTATTTTTGTGGACTTTATATAGTTTGCTGTGAATCCAGACACATCACTCAGATCATCAAACTGACCATTTATTGCCCCATTATTTGGTCTCTGTACTGATACCGTGCATGTATTAGCATTTGGTTCCATGCTTGCCAGATTCATTACCTTTGTATTTTCCTCAAATTTCCCTGATTGACATTTGGATACAGTAGGATTATCATTGCCATTAGATGTGTCAAATATATCAAGGGTACTGTTTAAATGGCTGTTGTTGTTGAGAGAAGACTGAACTTTTCTTAAACTCCTCCTAAGACTGGATGTGACTTTGGGTGTTGATGTGACAACCTTATTTTTTTTATGCAGAGCTGCACGACTGTTTTTCTTTTGTATCTTGGTCTTTTTGTTCTTGACCTGCACTGATGATTTTTTTATATTAAAATCAACATCTGATACAAGAGTCTCTGATTCATCACTGATCACTTGACACTCAGGTTGAGGTGCCTCAACATGAACATTTGTTTGGTCCAATATATCATCATCATCATGTAGACCGACAATTTTCTTCCTTTTCCTTTCTGGCTCTCCTTGGTCTTCGGCGCTAGTTGAATTTAAAGGCGCGCGTGAGCACTGTGGCTGCACTCGGCGCAAGGGGTTGTTATAACCGGCCAAGCACGGCGCACGTTTTGTCACAATCCAAAAAGTGATTTCGTCCATGTTGTTCATAAAGGGAGAGTCCGACACGACTCGTGGTAGTGGCGCACGCGGAGAAGGTCGCGGCTCGGGGCGGCGACGAGGAGAGGTGCTGACGCCGGCTGCGAGCATGGCGCCACCGTCCAGAAGTGCACCGGGAGCCAGCAGTCGCCCAGGGCCCGTGCCGCGACCACTAGGCGCGCCCACCCGCATCCCACAGTCTCCGAATTTACGCTTGATCCCGCAGGCCCATGCCTGCGGTGTAGAAACAACACCTTGTCCATTCTCAATATATCGATCACATTCCATAAACCTGCAAGCATAAACATACGAGCGAAGATATAGACTAGGCAATTCGTGGGAACTAACAGCTTCAAGGGCGACGAAGGCCAAGATGCAACACTCACTTTACTATACTCGTCCGTTTCGGCGAAGAGAGGTCCAGCTCCAGGTGAAGCGGAATATTCCAATAGAGACAAATGTCATCACCGGGCGGCGACGGAGCACCAGGCTTAACTACAGACGGTCACAATCACAAAATACGTTTATTTTATAACTGTATGACGGCTTAATAGTTAGAAAGTTAAAATATAAGACATAATACTGCGTTGTTTTATAAAATTGTGAGTTCTTCCGAGCTTTATACACTTTTTCACTTCGATTTGACGCAACAACATTGAGAAGCAAGATGGCGCCTGATGTGATGTGTGGCTCATGAATGTAGGATTAATATGGATTTGACAACGTTATAATAATAGCAAGAACGAAAGGGATGGTCTTATGAAACTTTTTACTAGTGGAAGTGAAAAGGAACGATAATCGTCCGTCCTTATCACTGTGCCACTATTTTCTGTGTGTGTGTGCATTAGATGCTAAATGTAAGTGCCAGACAAATGCGTTGAATACGTCACTAAGTGCCTGTGTGGCACTTTCGTCTTAGTAGTAAGTGACTATGTCTATCCCTCTTAGTGGCACACTATGTGCGGCCCCTCGTGTGTGGCTAGAAGTAAATAATAATAGCCAAGCGTCTCGATCTTTTTTTCACCTAATTTTAAAGCATTAGTCGGTAAGTAAAAAAGCAAACTTTCCCTCCCAATTACGTGTAAAAATATTTAAAATATTACATAGCACTGACCGATAACGATAACATATTATAATGACGTATTTTTGTCAAAACAATAATGTCAATGCAAAAATGCAAAAGATACGACAACACCGAACGGAGGGCCTAGTATCTATCGCGAACAGAAAATCATAGTTTTTATTACAAACATCGGTCTCTGTCACTCTAAGGTAGTAGCTGGAATAACTGAGAGAGATGCTTGAAATTTTTGGTCGCTGGTCGCGTTAAATCTAAAAGAATCTAAGGCCGGCCTTATACATCCGGAATCAGAATATGAATTAATACTCTTAGGCCGGCCTTATACATCCGGAATCAGTGTAATATGAATGAGGGTTTTTGATACTTTTTCTGCCGCTATGGGGAGGTGAGATGGCAGCACTGAGCCGACCGTGTAACGAACTGTCAAAATAAATACGCGCATTTAATTTTCAACATATTTATAGGTTTATTTATTCTGAAAACCATTACTTTAGTCATATTGTTACCTAAAATAAATAAATAAAATAGTTCCAAGTCAATTCTCATGAAATTAACAAAGTTATAGTAATTATTTTGAATACCAGTGACTTTGAGCGCCTGTTTTAGAGTTCAATCTTCAGTTCGACGACCATGTATTAGTCGTAATCCATTACAAAATCAATTGTCTTCCAAATAAAATAGAATTTCAATATTTTAGGCCCAGGTGGCCCAGGTGCCTAAGAATAGTATGAATCTGACAGCTGTCGAGACCAGGTGCGTACGAAGCAGTGCTGCCAGCGCATATCTTCCATTTGGGACGGTGAGTAATCTGAAAAGGGACGCTTTTTGCCACGAAGGGACGAAAATGACCTTGGATTTTTAAAAATCAGTTTTTAGTACATACGGTGCTTCTTTTTAGCACTAGCGCGAAAAAGTGCACTTTTTATGCCTATTTCAAAACTTCTAAGGGCAATAATGTACTAAAAAACGTCGTTCGTTACATCATTTTTACCGAGCCTGACTAGTTATTAATTATATATTCTTTTTTTACTCTTGACGCCCAACCGTCCTAAAAGGGACGGTCGCCGGGAAGGGACGGTCTGGAATAAAAAGGGACGGAAAACCGTCCTATTTAGGACGATCTGGCAACACTGGTACGAAGCGCCGCCTGGTGGCAGAAAAATTATCGAAAACCCTCATTCATACTATACTAAAGACCTATCAAAGAATATAATACTCTACATATACTCTACCTATCGCGTTTCGTGTTTGGTAGAGAACACAATATACACAGCTTTTGAAAAGATTTTCAAAATACGGTACAATACTTCACTAATTTGTGAATTATGCACATTTCATCAGAATCACTAACACACGTACACACTTCTATATTTTCATAACGAAAAAAATTATTTAATCTTAAGTGAAAATTACGAAACGCAAACCACAGATAAAATATAGGGAAGATTCCGTGTATTAAGACATACATGAACAAACTATTGTCATCCTTCACCCCATCTCAAGACGTATTCCATAAGGAAAAAGAGACAAATAAAGTAGCTCTACTTGGTCGTGAACTCCATCAACGACTCCATTTTCTTGAACAATGCTACCAACCTGACTAGATAAAATGTCATTACTATTAGTGATGTCCAGTCTTCAATCGTATACTTTTATCGTCAATAATAATATTTTAACCAAATTAGGTAGCGAATACAGTAGGAATAAACCTTATTTCCTACTCGAAATCACGATCTTCTTCGATCGTGATTTCAAAATCTACATTTAAGGATAAAAATAAAATCACAAAGTTAACGAAATATTTTCTTTAATTAAAATGTCATAATGAGGGTTTCCTAAAACGTATGCCACTAGTTGGCGCCACTTAGCCGTAAGGTCCCGCTAAGAAACACAATTATCTAGCCCCAAAGAAAGACTAAGTAAATGTTTTTTTTTTTTTTAATAAAGTTTAAATTTTTTTATGTATTTTTTTTAACTCATACAAAATATTTAAACCAGAAACTATAAACATAGAATTTAGACAAGTTTCTGGACCTGCTCCTGCCCTGGTGATTTCAGAAAACTCTCATTATAACATGTTTTATGGACTTATCATTCCTTAAAGCATACCTAACAATTTTGGTATGATGGCTTCTTTATAATTAAATTAATCAGTCTACACAAGTATCACATGAGGGTCATTATTAAACTAAATTTAATTTACTTGCTGGTTGACATGACATTGGATGATTACCAAATATGGTGGGTAGTACGTCAGAATGTAATCACTTATTCGCGTACCCTTGCCTGAAACAACAGCTTAAAATTGTGCGGAGCATATTTTTGAATACTCTTTAGGGTACCAGTCGTCTGCCTTTTTGATATTTTTGACTCATAATAGCCTTTGTTCAGTGTCCAGTGGAAACCTGTTGGACATTAAAAACATCGATTCATTTTTGAGTTGACTATCAATACATTTATCGATATCACGATCGGTCTCTTAAGTACCACACTATGCGATACAAATGTTTGAATCCCACTATTTATAATTACATTACGAATGTAAATACAAATGGTTTAATCACAAAACTACACATATGTATCCGACAACAAATATTGAATAAGATTTTCAGTTACTTTTACCTTAATAAGGTTCGAAATCTTAAAATTCAAGTCAAAACTAAATTGCCGGTGAAACGTAATGTCTTTATTTTGTTCATTCAGGTAACCCTGGCGGTTTTTACACCCTGGAACCACACAAGTCATCACTTTTATCACATTCCGTGCACTTATAGAACAGAAATATACATGAAAAGCTTTATTTTAATCACTTTTACTATTTGCGGTTTAGGTGCACTAGTATACACAAACAAAGATCGTTGACAGGCATTGCCGGCGTCACCCACAGATAAAATAGACTCGGTCTATCAATTTTATATGTCTATGACGCAAACAACAAGATGACGGTTCATGAGGTTCCATGTAATGCACGTCCCGATAAAGGACGGCCCGATAATTGGCGTCCACTTTTGTGGACTCGGATTATTGGGATGTTCATTCTCGCCCTGTGCAAATAGTGGCTTCGGATTATCGTCGCGTACCCAGCTGGAACGGGCCAATATTTCCCATCCCAATAATGAACGGCCCGATAATCCGCGACCATGCAGTGGACGCGGATTATTGGGACGTTCATTATCGGCCCGTTCCAAGAATGATCGACCCCGGAAAGCACGGACCAAGAAAGGACGGCCCAATAATCGGCGACCACTTTTTTCTGAACGCCACAGATTACGTATGTTTGACAAATAGAGTGATTTTGTAGGGATGGGAAACTAACTTTCAGTTTACGATTCAACAAGTTTGCCTTGCCATGCTTAATAATAATTTAACTTTTCAGTAATTTGTCAAAAATGTCAAACAGCTATTTATTTTACTTTACTAGTTACTTGTCTTTACGCTTTATTGGCAATTGACATTCTGTAGTTTATTATTTACAATCCAGATCCGACCCGAACATGAATGTAGGATTAATATGGATTTGACAACGTTATAATAATAGCAAGAACGAAAGGGATGGTCTTATGAAACTTTTTACTAGTGGAAGTGAAAAGGAACGATAATCGTCCGTCCTTATCACTGTGCCACTATTTTTGGTGTGTGTGTGCATTAGATGCTAAATGTAAGTGCCAGACAAATGCGTTGAATACGTCACTAAGTGCCTGTGTGGCACTTTCTTCTTAGTAGTAAGTGGCTATGTCTATCCCTCTTAGTGGCACACTATGTGCGGCCCCTCGGACCCGAAAGTAAGAAAAACAGCCAAACATGCTTACAAAATTATAATCGGCTATGCAGTCATGAAAATCTTACTGTAGCTGTGTTACCGATAGAAGTTGCATAATAAGACTAATTAATTAAGCACTTCAAACGTGTCATACTTCCTGGCGGTGACATGGTGTCGTACAGTATTCAAACTAACATCAAAAAAATGTACATGAAATGTACGAAATTGTACGCTAATTTAAAAAAATTGTACTACATGTACGAGACGAGAAAACGGTGTTAATCCGTCACCGCTAGGAAGCATACTTCCTGGCGGGGGCTAATTATTTTGTTGCGGCCGAGTTTTCAGTGGGCATGTCAATTAAAAAATATGTACGAAAAATGTACGTTCTGGTATTGTTGAATATCTCTGAAATAGTTTCTCGTTTCTAATATAACGAATCATACTCCTATTTCCTATATCATTACGCGCAGAAGTTATTTACAATGATGATTAATATGGAAACAGTTTTTGTATCTACTGCACAATGTAATAATAGTTATGTACACGCATAAATATGTACGACGACAATTACATGCCACTTATTGATGTATATGTCGCAGGCGGATTGTATAATCCGCCGTATTACAATACGACTAGCCGGATTACAAAACAGCCCTGTTTTGTAATACGTTAAATAAATCAAGTTCCATTGAAATGTTTTTAGTACCAAATTAAAGCACCTATGAGATAGATATACCCAAAAGTGCTTTAGGACCAGAACGTACATTTCTCGTACATATTTTCTCATTGATATGCCCATTGAAAATTCGGCCGCAACAAAACAAAATAAATAGCCCCCGCCAGGAAGTATGCTCTATAGCCAAGTTATTAGTGACCTTGTCTAGAGATAGAGATGTAGATAGGGATCTTTATTTGCATCCAATGTCTAGTATATATGGACCCTGGTAGGCTTTCACAACAATTCCTTAAAACTAACAGTTTATTTGTAAATGTATTTTGTCATAGATTAATTTATGCTATTGTCTAATCTAATTCACCTAAATTACTTACTTTATAATATAAAGATATTATCTAAGCTATGAAGCCGTAGGTTTCAAATTCAAATCCCAGCAAGAGCATTTATTTGGTTATCACAGATATTTTGTTTCTGGCCATGGTTGTTTTCTGTATTCATGTATCAATAGGTATTTTTCTATTTGTTGGCTTGGTACCAACAATACAAACCTAAACATAATTATGTTAATTTGTTGTAAAATTGTTCCATTATATATTCTAATGCTATCTATTTTTTATTATCATTTTATTTCAATGAAAACGAAGTACCTATACAATAACCCATCTAATCATCTGCCATGTTATATTATTACTCAGCAATACATTTGTTATATGTTGGAATGACAAGCTATTCTAAATTCAAGAAGCATGCAACTGTCAACCCATTCTAATCTTTTGTTATTTATAGGTTTCTGGGAAACTTACGTAGTAATGGGGTGGATTAACTGGATAAGTAATTAAATACTTTAAATTGTAAACATTGCGTTTTATTTGTATGAGAGAAAAATTGAATTTATATTATAATGACACCGTACATCAATCAATCAGTAAGTAAAGTCAGATTCAAAACTAAATGCATAGACAAAATCGGTGGACAGCATCACGGCCTTCCAACACCTTCTCCTGATGTCCGCCCATGTTGCTGTAACACGTCTCTATTTATATGCATCAATCTTGCACAGTGTCTTTCAAACATAACTTTTGATAGTGGCTTTGTCATTACGTCAGCTAACTGTACGTCTGTCGGACAGTAGCTAATATTGATCAACCCACTCACGAAGTGTTCGTGTATAAAATGGTAACGCACGTCTATGTGCTTTGACCGTTTATTGAAAGCTCCAGACTTCACAAGCTGAATTGAGCTTTGGTTGTCAACATGCAAGTTTATTTTGCAGTCCAAGCTTGTTATTTCATTTAATAGGGATTTTAGGTATAAAGCCTCTTTACAGCAGTCTGCTGCTGCTATATACTCGGCTTCTGTTGACGATAACACAACGATAGGTTGTCTTTTGGATGTCCAAGATATAGGTCCATCAACAATCATAAGCACCGAGCCAGAAGTGCTTCTTCGTGTCAATGGGTCTCCAGCATAATCTGAGTCGCTGTAGGCATCGATACTCTCTATCGGTTGGTTTCGTTTGAATAAAATGCCTTTATTTTTAGTCCCGACTAAATATTTAAATATTTTCTTGACTTTTGTCACGTCTTCTTTAGTCGGATTTTCAACCTTTCTGCTAACTTGATTGACCGCTTGTGCGATATCTGGTCTTGTTCTGGTTGACAGGTATAGCAAACTGCCCACTGCCTCCCTATAGGGATATTCCTTCTCCTGGGCGGTTTCATGTACCGACTTTGATTCACTACTTGCGGGCGTGTCACAAGGTTTGGCGCTCTTCATATTATATTTATCCAGTATGTCATTTACATAAGATGTCTGGGTAAGAATTATTCCTTCTTTAGAGTTCTTTATTTCCATACCCAGATAAGTACTTGGATTTAAATTTTTTTCATTTCAAATTTGGTATCAAGTTTTTTTTAAATTGCTTCGATTTTTTTCTTGTCATTTCCTATGACAAGTCCGTCATCAACGAATAATCCTATTATTATTGACTTATCTTCGTTCATGAAAACGCATCGATCGGTTTTGATAGTCTTGAATCCCAAGTCAAACATCGCTTGGTTAAATGTTTTGTTCCATGTAAATGGAGCTTATCTCAGTCCGTATTCCGTATAACGATTTTTTCAATCGGCAAACTACTTCAGTAGTATTGCAGTTAGTGTCATAGCCGACAGGTAATTTCATATAAACTTCATCTGTCAACTCGCCGTACAAGAAAGCTGTCTTGACGTCAAATGTCATGAAGTAGTAAGATTTGGATGCGGCAACGGCTAATAAAGTTTTCAAGGCAGATTGACTAACTACCGGGCTATAAACATCTTCGAAATCCAGGTTTCCTTTTTGCTCGCAGCCACGTACGACTAATCTGGCCTTGTACGTACCGTCATCTTTAATCCGAAATACCCATTTGTTCGACAAAACTTTATGCCCTTTGGCTTCTGACTTGTCAACTAATACCCGTGTATTATTTTTCTGTAGAGGTTCCATTTCAGATTGTATTGCCTTCTCCCAATTTTGTCTGTCGGTGCCCGTTACAGCTTCTTTGTATGTAAGCAAAGAGCAGTCATAGTCGTCAGTGTTTTCTTACGTAAACATGGTCACTTATTTATTAACAGATTTATTTATTAACAGAAAACAAAACAAAACAGAACATAACGAGTTTCGTTGTTTCTCAACAGTTATTTAACATATTTAAAATACCTACCTACATAAAAATAAAAGAGCCACATTTTCTTGAACCTTAGTGTTAAGATTAAAAAAAAAAAGTATATATTTCGTATGTGGCAACACTGTTTGCCGTTCTGTGAAAAAGTGTCGATTCATTTCGTCTTGTTAAAAAAAACTGTCGAGCGGAAGGCTGTGCGTGCGACTTGGCTGCAGTTACATATAAAGTTTTCGTACTATCGCGAGTGAAATTGCTAGTAATTAAGTTAATCCCTTGAGACCGTAAGAAGGGACGCCCGAGCTTCAGTATATTCAGTGGTCAGGTAACCTAGGACGTCTGGTAAGTGCACGAGCTGGTCTCCGAGGCCCTAGACTATCTGAACGAGGAGCAGCCCGCTTCTTCGAGCCCAGGTCAGTACCCTTTTTAAACGCGTTTCAAGGTTTTGCCAGTTTCTCACATATATTTAACTCTGTCGTGTCGATTGGCCGCCATTCTTGACGCACAGTTATCCCCTATAAAATTTGATATTCGTTTGAAGAAAAGTTACAGTCCATTAAATTTCGTTCATTTTATTTTTGTTCCTTCGAACAGGATTTTGTAAAGTTCCTATAGATATTTTCTTGTTAAAATCGTTTTCGGGTTAAGATTTCATTAGTAGTTCTTTTTCACCAAAGTAAAGGGTAAGCGTATATTTTTTTCGTTGTCGGTAGATATCACAGATAAAATATAGGGAAGATTCCGTGTATTAAGACATACCTGAACAAACTATTGTCATCCTTTACCATCTCAGTATGTATTCCATAAGGAAAAAGAGACAAACAAGGTAGTTCTACTCGGTCGTGAATTATATCAGCGACTCCATTTTCTAAATTTTTCTTGAACAATGCTACCAACCTGACTAGATAAAATGTCATTACTATTAGTGTTGTCCAGTCTTCATCGTATGCTTTTATCGGCAATAATAATATTTTTACCAAATTAGGTAGCGATGAACAGTGCGAATAAACCTTATTTCCTACCCAGAATCACGATCTTCTGCGATCCTTAATATGTCATGATTTCTAAATCTACACTTTAGGATAAAAATAAAATCACAAAATTAATGAAATATTTTCTTTAATTAAAATGTCAAATGTCATAAGAAGTGTTCTGTCTAAAACGTATGCCACTAGTTGGCGCCACTTAGCGGTAAGGTCCCGCTAAGAAACACAATTACCTAGCCTCAAAGAACAACTAACTAGAAGAAGGTCATTTTATTTTTTTACATAATTTTATTAACTTGTACAAATCATTTAAACACGAAACTATAGGCGCTCTGAGAATTTAGACAAGTTTCTGGACCTGACGCCTCAGTGCTGCCGCCCTGATGAACGGCATTTCAGAAAACCCTCATTATAACATGTTTTACGGAACTTATCATCCCTTAAAGCATACCTAACAATTTTCGTATGATGGCTTCTTTATAATTAATCAGTCTACACAAGTATCACATGAGTGTCATTATTAAACTAAACTTACTTTACTTTCTGGTTGACATGACATTGGATGATTACCAAATATGGTGGGTACTACGTCAGAATGTAATCACTTATGGGTACGCCCTTGCCTGAAACAACAGCTTAAAAATGTGCGGAGCATATTTTTGAATACTTTTTAGGGCACCAGTCGTCTGCCTTTTTGATATTTTTGACCCATATTAGCCTTTGTTCAGTGTCCTGTGGAAACCTGTTGGAAATTAAAAACATCGATTCATTTTCTGAGTTGGCTATCAATAGATTTATCGATATCACGATCGATCGCTTAAGTACAACACTATGCAATACAAATATTTGAATCCCACTATTTATAATTACATTACGAATGCAAATACGAATGGTTAATTCACAAAGCTACACACATGTATCCGGCAACAAATATTGAATAAGATTTTCAGTTACTTTTACCTTAATAAGGTTCGAAATTTTAAAATTCAAGTCAAAACTAAATTACCGGTGAAACGTAATGTCTTTATTTTGTTCATTCAGGTAACCCTGGCGGTTTTTACACCATGGAACCACACAAGTCATCACTTTTATCACATTCCGTGCACTTATCGAACAGAAATATACATGAAAAGCTTTATTTTAATCACTTTTACTATTTGCGGTTTAGGTGCACTAGTATAGCCAAACAAAGATCGTTGACAGGTATTGCTGGCGTCACCCACAGATATAATAGACTCGGTCTATTAAATTAATAAGTCTATGGTAGATATAGCTTAACCCACATACCTTTTCGTTTGTTCGGTGAATTGGAACGCATCTTGCCACAGACAAAATTTATCTCAATTTCCAATTGTCAATCTTTCAAAACGTGTAACGAAACGTAGATTACCTTATCTGTCGTAACTTAAACGTCAAATCGTCGACTGACGTTTTATAGGTTAAATCTACTTACCTATCAAGTTAATTCGTATTGTTTGGTTATTTTTCATTTAGTTTTTGGCGTTTTGAATGATGGGCGGTGGACACAATGATAGCGAACTCGAGCCGTGTACTGTAGACACCTTCCGTGTGGAGCGGGATTATTGTATCATGCGTCTAGAGCACATCGAAAGTTCGGATTTGTTCGGTTATACTGAGTCAGACTTCAAAGATATAGAAAAGGATTTCCACAACGCACAAATCCGAATTTTACGACCGCTCACACCCGCGCAACGTATAGAAGAATATGAAGTGTCAAAAGAATTTGAAAATCGCTTAAAATCGGTGAAAAGTAGGCTAAGATTGAGTGGTGCAAATATTCCAAAAGTTGAGTCAAATTCTGTCGAATCACATACACCAATGAATGTGGCCCATCTACCTAAAATACAAATTAAGGCCTTTGATGGCAAGCTTGAGAATTGGGTGGCGTTTCGTGACTTGTTTGACTCTTTAATTCACAAACGTAACATACCAGATGTTGAGAAATTGCATTACTTAATATCTAGTTGTGAAGGTTGCGCTTATGACCTTATAAAGGGATTTCCGCTATCTGATGACAATTATAACAATGCCTATCAAACATTATATAAACATTTTGACAAAAAGAGGCAAATTGCGTTAGTGTACTTTGAACAAATGCTCAATTGTGAGCCCGTTAAAAATAAATATGATTTAGATAGGGTGTTTAGGGTGTTTAGTGATAATCTTAACATACTAAAGAAATTTGAATTACCTGATAGAAATTTTATGCTTTACTACATGTTGTGGTCTAAATTGGATAATGGTACTCGTGAAGCGTTTGAGCTGCAACTAGACTCGAATGTGGATATTCCAAAATTTGAAGACTTGCAATCATTTATCGAACGAAGAAGTCAAGCATTAGAAAATTCTAATATTAAATCAAAGGTAAATGCACCCAGTAACAAACCTAGTAGTAAGAGTAAACATTCACTAATTGTTCCTTCAGCACCTGTGTTGACCTGTCCAATGTGTGCCATTGTGGGTCATGGGTTAGAAAAATGTCCTAGATTTTTAGATTTAAATCCAAATGATAGGTTTTTGAAGGTTAAAGAGTTTAGACTTTGTATTGTGTGCCTTAAGCCATCCCATAGTATGAAGCAATGTAAATCAAAGGTGCACTGTGATAAATGCAGTTATCGGCACAACTCATTACTCCATTTTGAAAAAGTTGGTGAAGTTGCTTCAACATGTAAGTCAAATGTACAGTTGACAACATTATCAGTGCATACCCATAGTAGTCAACTATTGTTCTCTACTGCAATTGCCCACATTAAAGACAACACGGGTCAGCTGGTACCTATTCGGGTTCTTTTTGATTCCGCGTCAGCTTGTAATTTTATCACAAAGCGAGCCGTAGAAAAACTTGGTTTACTCTTAACTACCTATAAGGAATCGGTTAACGGTATTGGTTGTACATCAACAACCCCAATGGGATCTGTCGATTGTGAAATATTTCCAACAAATGGAAATAACTTTAACAAATTTTCGTTTGAGGCTTTTGTATTGCCTAAAATTTGCTCGGATATGCCTCCTGGTGAATTTGACACATCGGCCTGGCCTCATTTAAAGGGTCTTGATCTTGCCGATCCTTTCTTTTATAAGCCAGGGCCTATTGATATCCTGGTCAATGTCGGTCTTCTGTCGTCAGCACTGCAACCTGGGTTAGTGAAAGGTGAGGAAAATGAGCCTGTGGCGCTGAACACCGTTTTCGGTTGGCTGATCATGGGTGAAGGTGCTATCGATATTGACTCTTCTCGTTGTCGTTCTCGAAACAATACTTGTGTTACTGGCAAGAATTGTCATCTCGTTTCGTTGTCATCAATAGATGACGCTAGGGTGCAGGTTCGGGACATGAAAAATGTCGTTATTTCCAACCCAGCTGTTATTCCAAATAATAATTTGTCGTGTCGTTTTCGTGACAACTCTCTTGTGACTCCCAAGGAGTGTCTTCTCGTCTCTTCGTTGTCGTTGGATAACAGCATTAAACGGTTTTGGGAAGTAGAAAATGTCGTCAACCCGAACGCATCTGCTTTGTCGAAAAATAATTTGTCGTGTGAAAACCTTATGGGTGCGAAATATTGTCGAAACCCTGAAGGTCGAATGGTCGTTCCATTAACTTTCGATGACCTTCAGGAACGTCCCAGGTTTTTCAATTCTCGTGAAATCGCGCTTAAGCGACTTCTGAACTTAGAAAGAAAGTTTAAAATTAATCCTGAATTTCGGACAGCATATGTCAACTTTATGAAGGATTATCTAGAGAGTGGTCATATGGAAGCAGTGGCGCCCCCTCCTACGAATGTAGGCCCTTTTTATTACATTCCACACCAGGGTATTTTGCGTCCGGACTCAATTTCCACTCCTCTTCGAACTGTATACGACGCCAGCGCCAAGGATAGCCATGGTAGATCCTTGAATGATACTCTGTTGCTAGGGCCGAAGTTGCAGAAGAATATCTTTGATCTCCTGATCCGGTTTCGTTGGCATAATGTCGTGTTCACTGGGGACATCAAACAAATGTACCGCCAGTTTCTCGTGGACAAGGATGATTGCGATTATCAGCGCATCCTCTGGCGTCCGTCTTCCCTGGAGCCTGTTCAAGATTTCCGTTTGCTCACAGTAACCTATGGAGTTTCATGCGCCCCCTACCAGGCATTATGGTGTATTTCGAGGCTTGCGCAGGAGTTTGTCGACACTGCTCCTCGTGGTGCCACAGTGCTTGACAGGGATACCTACGTCGATGATATAGTGTCAGGTGCAGACTCGGTCGAGGGTGCTGTGCAGATACGCGATGATTTATTAAAAATCTTGTCGTCTGCGGGCTTACATCTAAGGAAATGGACTTCCAACGCTCAGGGATTCCTTGCGGATTTGACTGATTCGGACTTATACTCTGAACAATTCCGCAATTTCGAAGACGCTCATGACGTCTCATTGAAGATTTTGGGACTGTTGTGGTTACCTAAATCTGACACCTTTTCGTTCAAAACTTCGAATGCAGATGGCCGCTGTACTAAGCGTTCAATCCTGTCAGAGGTTGCTCGTATCTTCGACCCTTTGGGTCTCCTTTCGCCAGTAGTTTTCCTAGCGAAATATTTGATGCAACTTTTGTGGTCCTCCGGCATAGGTTGGGACGAAGATGTCCCAGGGCGTATCGCTGAAGAGTGGCTCAAGTTGAAATCTCAACTGTCGTCTCTGAGCACTCTTTCAATCCCCCGTCGGATGGTCACTTCCCGTGACATTCAGATTCATGGTTTTTGTGATGCGTCAGAGCGAGGATATTGCGCAATCATCTTTTGTCGTATGGTTTGCAATGACGAAAAAATTATCGTCCGTCTTTGTTGCGCAAAATCGAAGGTCGCACCACTCCGTCGTTTGTCCATTCCTCGCTTGGAACTGCTGGCGGCAGTATTGTTGTCGGATCTCGTAGCAGCGTTTTTTCATGCGTTGAAAGACTTCAACTTCGACGCTAAAGTATACGCCTGGTCAGACTCTACAGTGGCCTTGACATGGATTCGTTCCTGTCCGTCACGATGGAAGACGTTTGTCGCCAATCGGACTGCAGCGATTCAAGAGCAGATTTCTTCCGACTGCTGGCACCATGTCTCCACTGGTGACAATCCAGCAGACCACGGTTCCCGTGGCTTGCTACCTGCTGAATTGGTCCAGTGTTCCTCATGGTGGGCGGGACCTGCATGGTTGTCGCGGCCTGAAACGGATTGGCCTAAATCCCTCACTCAACCTGACGGAGTAGCTTTCGAAGAAGAAAAGGTCCTCACATTATTCAGTACCTTGAATTCCGATTTTATCGGGCATATTTTGTCAAGATTCTCGTCGTTTCGTCGTATCGTTAATATATTGGCCTATTGTTTTCGTTATCTTCATAATCTGAAGAATCCCACAATGAAGGCCTCTTCACAAACCCTGTCGGCGTGTGAAACCAACTCGGTGATTCGGTTTCTCGTGAGACATGTTCAGGAACATGTCTTTTCGACTGAAATCCGACTCATCAATAAGGGTTCGACTAACTCACTTCACAAACCTCTTCGTAAATTGTGCCCTTTCGTTGACGAAGAGGGTTTGCTGAGGGTGGGCGGACGGTTAACCCACAACCGCACGCTCGACTATGAGAGGAAACACCCTATGCTGTTGCCTCGTGACCATCGGCTTACGGCATTGATTATAGAAGAGTATCATCGCAGGTTTTCACATCCGGGGTTGCAAACTCTGCAAAACCTTATTGCTCAGGACTTTTGGATTTTGTCGTCCAAGCGCGCGATTCATGCTGTCATCTCATCATGCCTCAGGTGCTTTCGTGCACGTCCCCGGGTCACGTCACCCCCTCTCATGGGAGACCTTCCATCGTTTCGTGTTAACCAGTTGAAGCCTTTCTCGTCCGCTGCGGTTGACTTTGCTGGACCGTTCACTATCTCGTTAGGTAGGGCGAGAGGAAGTAAGTCGTACAAGGCTTACATCTGCGTTTTCGTTTGTACTGCTACTAAAGCAGTGCACTTAGAGCTCGTTTCGGAGCTCACATCGGAGGCTTACTTGGCAGCGTTGCGACGTTTCATTGCACGTCGTGGTCGGTGCTCGAGGCTCGTATCGGATCAGGGGCGCAATTTCGTAGGCGCTTGCAATATGCTTAAAGATTTTATGGCTGAGGCCTCCCATAGGGAACAAATTGAATTTGTATTTAATCCTCCTGGTAGTCCCCACTTTTCGGGTCTAGCTGAAGCTGGTGTCAAATCTGTCAAAACACATTTGTCGCGTGTAATCGGCTTACAACGCCTCACTTTTGAGGAAATGTACACTGTTTTGACTCAGATCGAATCCATGCTGAATTCGAGACCCCTATCTCCATGAGCTCTGATCCCAACGACCTTTCAGTTCTCACACCTGGCCATTTTCTCACACTAGAAGCGCTGACCATACTGCCTGAAAGTAATTTACTTGACGTGAAAATAGGGCCACTTCAAAGGTGGAAGTTAATTCAAAAAATCCATCAGGATTTCTGGCGTAAATGGCACTTGGAATATTTGCATACACTACAAGTACGCCACAAATGGTTCGATAACCAACCTAACATAGCTGTCGGGACTCTCGCTCTCATTGTGAACGAGCAATGCAGTCCCCTTAATTGGGCCTTAGGCCGTATCATTAGTTTACATCCCGGTAAGGATGGGATTTGTCGTGTCGCCACCATACGCACAGCTACTGGCGAATATAAACGCCCAGTTGTAAAGCTGTGCCCCTTGCCACTTAAACATTAAATTAAGTATTAGTTCGGTCGCTCAGCTTGAATCTCAATTTCTTAACTACTCAAGGTTCAAACCGAGTGACACTATAGTTTAGTTTTAAGTAAAAGTTTCGTTATATCTTATGAGGCTTGCAAATTCGGAAAATACCCCGTATTTTGGTGAGCGGAAATGTTAAGATTAAAAAAAAAAAAAGTATATATTTCGTCTGTGGCAACACTGTTTGCCGTTCTGTGAAAAAGTGTCGATTCATTTCGTCTTGTCAAAAAAAACTGTCGAGCGGAAGGCTGTGCGTGCGACTTGGCTGCAGTTACATATAAAGTTTTCGTACTATCGCGAGTGAAATTGCTAGTAATTACCTCAGTCCTACAGTACCTACAGTCAGTGGTAACCTAGGACGTCTGGTAAGTGCACGAGCTGGTCTCCGAGGCCCTAGACTATCTGAACGAGGAGCAGCCCGCTTCTTCGAGCCCAGGTCAGTACCCTTTTTAAACGCGTTTCAAGGTTTTGCCAGTTTCTCACATATATTTAACTCTGTCGTGTCGATTGGCCGCCATTCTTGACGCACAGTTATCCCCTATAAAATTTGATATTCGTTTGAAGAAAAGTTACAGTCCATTAAATTTCGTTCACTTAGATATCTGGGAAAAATGTAATATTCATACCTTCAAAAAACTTTACATAGGCAATCGCACGTCCGTCGGTATTCAAATATGTATTAAACATCAAAAGACAGTTACAAGTGTCAGAATTTTTGACATATCACATAATATTAAATATGAATTCCTTAACCTACCCGCGAGGTCGCGAGTTCACTAACCGGCGATCAGCTGTGATACATGCTTGAGAAAGGTACTAATATATGTACACATATCTCATTCATTTTGTTAAATGTCTAAAGTATCTAAAAGTAATGATTGCGCTATAGAATATCTCAATGTACCACAACAATGTTAATAATTATTTTCAGTTCAAACAAGTACCAAACACACAAAAATTATCAACAATATGCGTATCTGTTGCTTTATTTTGTCTATTTACAAAAACCGGTTCTATCAAGCTAGCTGTCTGAACGTCACTAATGTTTTTGACAGTTCTTTAAAAGAAACGAGTGTCTCTGGTTTTTGGCTTCCAATTATTGTGCCGTCCCTTATTGGGTCGGCCGTTATCGACCCGTGCCAATAATGGACGACCCAATAATTGGAAGCCAAGGGATGGACGCGGATTATTGGGACGTGCATTATCGCCGTGTGCAAAATGTGGCTTTGGATTATCGTCCCGTACCTCGTTGGAACGGTCCGATAATGATCGTCCCGAGAAAGAACGCCCCAATAATCCGTGTACATGATGGACGCCTATTATCGGGTCGTGCATTATTGGGACGTTCCTTCACTGGATGTGCATTATCGCCTCCCCAAGATGACACTGACACTGTCACTTGACAATAGTGCGCCATTTTCGCGCCATCGCCATGTCTTTACTTCGTGTGTTGATTTTGATGTGAATTCGATTTAAGACGTATTATATTACAAAGAAGATTAATTACTTTTAGTTCAATGTAGTTTTTCGACTTATAAATACAATGAACGACCTCCAATACCTCATCGATAGACAATTTGGAATCTGTAAGTAGTATTTCTATTAAATGGTGTCAAGAAAACCTGGATTTACAACCTTTCTTTATTAAGTAAGTACCTATATTCTATTCGCAGGCAGCCGCTACAACTACGATAATGTGCTAAAGCGACTGGTAGTAGACGGTGCAGAATGTTTTTATGGACTGCAGCCGTCGACTGTCATTCCTGCAGCCTCCCTCGACCAGCAGGATCCTCCAATCTTTGCCTGTCGATTCTCCGAAGCTGCCGGCTATGAAAACATCTTAGCGCTCGCTAATGAAGACGGGAAAGTTGCTATTCAGGTACCATTTTTAAAAACAAATCAGATATATTGTTAGAGAACTCTGTTGTAACATTGTTGTAAACAAACACAACAAACTGTTAATTGTTTGTAGTTTATGGCATGGCTGTGATTATAATGTTTTGAATATCAATTCATACACGGATTTTTTACTTGGGTTGATATGGTTTTATTGCAAACTAGTTTTTCTAGAAACTTCTCCAGAATGTTCTAGGTGT
>JALPQI010006064.1:0-44452 GCA_025490895.1 Thaumatotibia leucotreta
GAAGACAGGGTCTTTGATGGACTGAAACTTTCTTAAACTAGTCACCAGGCAAGGTTGATTAGGCCCATTTAGTATGAACGAAGTTTTAAGGTCGTACAAACGATGAATTAAGGGATGATACGAAAATTGAAGCGACCGAAATAGAAAACTATCAGCTAAGAATTGACGTCGCAAAGCAAGGGGAGGTTCAGCACACTCTATCTGCATGGCTTTGATTGGACTAGACCTCATTGCTCCCAGGATTATTCTGAGGGCTTTTGACTGAATGAGGTCCAGTTTTTTCAAACCAGCTTTATTTCCTGGAACCAACAAATAAGAACCATAATCTAGAACGCTACGTATTATAGCATTATAAATTAACTTTAAGGAAGTAGGATGAGCACCCCACCAAACTCCCGCCAGGCACCTAAGAGTATTAAGCCCACGCTCACACTTTTTGACCAAGTACTCAAAGTGTAGACTTCCGTTTAGTTTAGAATCAAGAATAATCCCTAGAAATTTATAGGATAAGTTGAAAGGGGATACTAGATTTATTAATTGATACATTTACAATCGGTAGAGATCTTTTTCGACTGTAAACTACAGCACAGCATTTCGACGGGGAGAGGGACAAACCATTATTAGAGAGCCAGTTATTTAAAGACTGGAGGGAGAAATTGATAGCCACACAGGCAGATTCCAAGTTTTTATTAGATGTGTAAACTAATAGGTCGTCTGCATACTGGAGTACTTGGCAGCCAGAAACTGATTCTTCCAAGTCATATGTGTAGAGATTGTATAGTAAGGGACTAAGGACAGAGCCCTGAGGTAGCCCGCGCCAAACCAATCTTGATGAATTGATTTGGGGGTCTTTGCCTCGGAAAGAAATTTCTCTCTCGGAAAGTAGATTACCAATAAGGCAGGCTAGTCTCATTGGAATATTCAGTGTGTGTAGTTTATCTCTGAGAATAGGGAGCTGAACATTATCATATGCTCCCTGGACGTCTAAGAATACTGCTAGAACCGATTCTTGATTTGAAAAAGCCAACCTTATGTCAGACGTGAAAATAGCCAGGCTATCAATTGTGCTTTTCCCCTTTCTAAATCCATATTGAGATTTTCCCAACAAATCGTGACTTTCAAGAAACCACTCTAGTCTATTTTTGATTAGATGCTCCAAAATCTTCGTTAGAACAGAGGATAAGGCAATAGGCCGGTATGATTGTGGGTCATTAGGGTCCTTACCTGGTTTGAGTATGGGTATAATTACTTGAGATTTCCAGGAACGAGGCGGCTGGCCCGAAAGCAGAATATGATTAATAAGATTAAGAAAGTATTTAAGAAATCTGTCACCTGCTTTTGCTACAAAAGAATAAGGGATACCATCGTGTCCTGGGGCGGAATCTTTTACCGCTCCAAGCACATTCTTGAGCTCCACAAACGAAAACAATTGGTCTAAGGGATGAGATGAATGGTTATTCAGCAGATTTATAGAGGAATCGAGAACTCCCGGAACGTACAGAGGAGCTATTTTGGCAAGAAATGACTCAGCCCATTGTAAAGTATTAGGGTAAGGACAATTGCAAGGGTTATAAGAACTCCTGAATTTTCTAATATTATTCCAAACAATTGTAGCAGGAGTTGAGGGACTTAGAGATAAGCAAAATGACTTCCACCCTTCAGATTTTTTATTGCTTAGCAGGGTTTTTGCAGCTGTCATGGATTTTGTCAATTGTTCGTAATTCTCGGATGACATATTTGCGGCATAAAACCGCTCAGCTGCCTTCCTGTCCTTAATGGCCTGAGTGCACTCACTATCCCACCAAGGTGGAGAAGCAAGCTTTCCCACAATACAGTTTTTAAGAGGGAAGGTCTTATCAGCAGATGTCTTAATAGCTTGGACTAAAGCAGCAGAGCATAGTTCTATGGAGTCCACAGTGATAGGAGGGAGCTGGAAAGTTTCATAGTCCAGCAATTTCCGATATTTATTCCAGTCCGCGCCATTAATATTATATACTAATAGCGGTCTGTTTACAGTGGGTCTCTTTGAGGAAACAAAAGCAAGGTGTAATAAAATAGGAAAGTGATCACTACCGTAAGAACTGTCCAAGACCTCCCAGGAAACCCGAGAAGCAAGAGAAGGAGAGCAGATCGATAAATCGACTGCACTAGCTGAGTGATTAGGAAGAGAGCGGAGAGTGGGGGAACCCGAGTTCAGTAAGCATAGATTGCATTTGTCTAGAATCTCTATAAGGAATTGTTCACCTAGAACCTCGTCAGTTTTATCACATCCCCATAGAACATGGTGGACATTAAAATCCCCAAGTATCACAATAGGTTGGGGGAGAGATAATATTATCTTTTTAAGAAGTTTAAGAATGGCAGAGGAAGGATCAGGAATATAAAGGGATAGAAAAGTTATGCCTTCTACCCGAGCACAAGTTGCATTAAAACCACCAGGTGGTTTATCAGGTAACGGAATAGGAGAGAAAGAGATATGATCTCTAATGAACAGGGCACATCCAGCACGACCATCTGCCCTGCAGTCCATAAGAGAACAATAACTAGGAATTTTGAAATTAGAGTTTTCCTTTAGCCATATTTCCGATATGGCTAAAATAGCCGGATTATATTTGTTGGTAATATATAATATTTCTTGTTTTTTATTGGAAATACTTCGGCTATTCCATTGAAGAATTACTTGGTCCATTGTGACTAGATGAAAGGAAAGATGAGATCGGAGGTGCAACGTGGGAAATCAAAGTTGGATTAGCCAACGGATTGTTAGGAGAAAAAAGTTTAATAAGGGATGTGATAGATTTTATGAGATCTGAAATTAATTGTTGAGTTTTTGGGGGTTGTTGATCAAGGTAAACAGGCCTAGATTCTATAACTGGATCTCTTGTCAGTAAATCATGGGCCCTCTTGTCATAGCCTTTTTCCAACCGAGGAAGAGACCGAGGTTGGCGAAAAATAGTTTTTTTGTAGGACGTCTGAGGAGAATGGGAAGTGGAAGCTGTCACGTTGGCGTATGATTGATGACTAACTTTAACATGACGATTAGATGCTTCAATATAAGAAATATTTTCATCGGCCATGGTTTTTTTAATGTTCGTTTGGCGGATGTATTCAGGACAAGATTTGCTATTTGCAGAATGACCAGCTCCCAATCCCCGAGGGCAATTGCAACAGAATGGCTGAGGTTCTCCATCCACATTGCAATTGTCACCTTGATGACCACCTCCGCATCGGAAGCATCTAGGGAGGGACCTACATTTTTCCTTGGTATGACCGTAACGACAGCATTTAAAACATTGAATGGTTGGGTAACTGTACTGTTCAACAGGTAAAGAGTTCAAACATAGAAAAACTCTTTTTGGCAAAATTTGACCATCAAAAGTGACAATCACTGTTTCCGAAGGAAGCCACGTGTATGTACCGTCTGGTTTAGTTTTTTTGAAATTAAGTCGTCTTATTTTAATGGGGACAGGACCGCCCGAATTTAAGGGGACCTTAAGGTTATCAAGAACATCCTCTGGAGACCAATCAGCAGGGATTCCTCGCACCAAACCCATCCTTGTTACATTAAAGGAAGGGATAGAGGCTTTGAACTTATTATGGGATAAGGTGGTAGATTCCAGGAAATGGTTGGCATCGGCAGCTGAATGGAAGCTAAGTGAAACTCGGTTACGCCCAATTCTTTTTACCGATCCCTCTATAATATTAGGGAATTCCCGTTTCCTACTTTCTAAGAACCGACCAAACGTCACAGGATGTAGAGTAGTGCCTGAATCTTGTGTCATTTCAATTTTTTGAACATAGACCAAAAAGGGGCCCTGGTCATTGTTGGAGTAATTGGTACGCCCAATTGGAGTATGGGGAGAGGAAGGAGTCTGAGAAGGAGTTTTATTTTCATGAGACTCCAGAATTAAATGAGCAGGTGGAGTACTTATTACAGACTGGTTACGAGATTGTTGACCAGGAGGTAACTGACTATCATCCGTGGAGCAATGGGTCTGATTAAATTCCACATTAGAAACATCCGACCATCTGTCGGAGGGGCTGGAGGATCTAGACCTGGCTCCTTTGTCCTTATTCAAGTTCTTATCATTCTTATCTCTTTCATGTATTTCCTTCCTTTTTTCTCTATCCCGATTTATATGAACACGCTCCATGGTGGAAGAGGAAATCCCAGATAGGTGGTATTTTTCGAATTGTTCATGCTGAGATAAACTAATATTTAAAAAACTGGGCTTTCCCCGCTCCCCATGGTTTAAAGCAACATCCTCATTCATGAGGATGTTGTTTTGGTTGCCATGGGCAACCCCCCTTCTAGATGAAAATTTCTATTGTATAAACTAAATAATACGTCTTACCCGAAGTCTGGAAAAGCAACAATATATGAAATAAATAAATTACATAAGTATTAATTTTGGCCAAAAACACAGATAAGCAGGATTATCGCAAATAACCAAGAAAATTATTTAAATTAACGAAAAACCGGCAACGACACTCAGCTGACAGCCTACTATTCCCACTGGATTATTCAATGGAGCCTTGTCAATGTTGCGTCATATTTATTTATTTGTGTGTTGCCCTACTTGGCGTCCTCCATTGGGCGCGAATTGTTAGGCCATGTTCACACGCTGCGGTCGTGGCCAAAAAATGGGCTCGCCGGAAGATCAGCGTTGGCTTTCGGGTCGACATTATGCTGAGGCGAGTCCATTTCGTGGTATAATATTAAGTGCTGAATCTGTCTGTTTTGTCTTGTCCTGTTATACTTGTTATATTTGCCACGAATAAATTATTTGTATTTGTATTATTTGTATTTATTTGTATTATCAAATCAAATATGAGGAAATAACCGTGTCATTGCATTGCAGTGTTGTGAAAAAACACTGATTTCCGATGCCTTTGAACGCGCGCCGTAGTACTTATTCGTATATGCAGGGTGATCAATCCAAATGGGACAGTATGAAGGTTTCGAAAACTATAACCCCATCGGTTCTAAAATATGTTTTATGTTTTTTTATCACAGATAGCGAAATCTGATCTTAGGAACCATGAGATCGATTTTAGTAAAAATAAAAACTGCATTAGTACACTTACAAAAATACGTGTACTCAGGCCAGGAATCGAACCTGCACTTTTTGAAAAATAAAATTTCGTAAGTTTCATTTGGATATCGGTTATGTAGCTCTTAAATAGTAAATGTTACTAAGAAACATGATATCTAAAATTAATAAAATGCATTCCACTAATAAATCGATCTCACGGTTCCTGAGACATGAATTCACTATCTGTTATTGACTATTGTTTCCAAAACCGCCATACTGACCCATTTGGATTAATCACTCTGTATAGTACGTCGCACAATCAACATCCAGCTTACCTCGCTGGAGTCTGATAAATAAGACAAAAAAGCGCTTGTGGTCGGTTGGATGCATCGCTGCTACACAGCGGTCTTGGGTTCAATCCCCGGTTCGTACCAGAGCAATATTAAAAAAAAAATTGGAAATTTGGATCAAGTCTCTTCGGTATGTAAAAGAGAGCGTTAGTTAGTTTACCTACCTGGCATTCGGGATGATAAGCCATCATCAGTAGTACAAAAGAAGCAATATTTGCTGAAGTCTCTTGGCTCTGAAAGTTTCAATAATTTTTAAACATCTGTATTAGAATTATAAGTTATTAACCGAGAATGTATTTGAATTTTTAGAATTATATTTAAATAAGTATGTACCAGTAATATTTTGGATACTTGTTACTTACTACACTAAAGGTGCATTGAGACCAAATGAGCATTTGCTATTCTAACCCCCTACTCTACGAAATTCGATCGTTACACAAAACGTGATTCGTTTAGTTTATAGAGTGGGGCATAGAATAGTGAATGCTCGTTTGGTCTGAATGCACCTTTACTAATGGTTAATTAATGGTTGGATTTTTTCATGTCGTTGTTGTACAGTCGACGTCAAAGATATCGTTACGGTTTAGGTGCCAAAAATATATTTACACGACCTTAATATCAACTACACGACCTTAATATCAAGGCAATAAAGTCGGGTAAATATATGTTTGGCACCTAAACCGTAATGACATCTTTGAAGTTGACTGTACGTATACGTAGGTACATGTTTTACTTTTATGTATCAAGATTTTAAATTGTCACTTACCGTGGTAAATAAGGTAAAAACCTGTTTTAACATATCATCATAATCCGGAATGGATTTAGATAGAATTAACTTATCTACAGCGCTTAAACCTTCATTGTGAGTTTCGAACTCATTATGATTGTCATCCAGTTCACCGAAGTTTGCATCATTTAACTTTTTAACTCTATGGTTGAGAATAGCTTCGGCCATTACTTTTGTTTTTCTTATGAACTTTTTATGCCTGTGGTAGTACTGCGACAGTCTGTAGCACGGTTCAATTTGGAGATACCATGTGCATATTCTCATGAATACTTCTGCATATATTCTGAAATATAAGCAACACATAATCGATTTGTATGGTAACTGCCTTAGTAAACCCTTAAAATTTCCTGACCGATTTGCAAACTGAGACTTTTTAGCTTTGTAAGAAGACAAACGGATTGGGATTCGCATGCAAGTAAACGTTTCCGCGACCAAGCAACTATCACTGACACACAAATTAAGATGTAAATGAAGGCTCCACTGAAAAAAAAATGTCCAATGCTTAAAAAAATAAGGGCAAATTCACACCTTATTCTGTTAAAAGTAAGGTGGTTTTTCCTTTTGTAATTTGAATTGACTAGACATGTTCTTTCCGTGGACCTTCAAATGAAATAACAGAGCCTATTGTTCTAGACTTTAATACCAACAATACAAACATGATGTTTCGGATCAATTTACATGATATTTTACAACTCTATTAGAATGAACCTATCTTAAATTTGATCTTACATCAATTCTACATTTAAATTTGGAAAAAGTCGTCCGCATAGTGCATCCTCGTCAGTTAAGTAAGTTATAGTTATATGTATATTTAGTAAGCGAATCTAGGTAAATCCACAAGACTGTTACAACAGTTACCATTTGTATGAAAGTTTCCTTATAAATGTTACCAGATTTCTGTACATTTCGTACGAACAATCATTTAATATTCACAAGTGCCTTACGGCGAAGGAAAACATCGTGAGGAAACCTGCATAAACCTGCGAAATTAAGGTGTGAAGTCCCCAACTGGGCCAGCGTTGGGACCACGCAAAATAAGCACATTTGATGTCGAGTTGCGGAAAAAATGGCCAGAATACAACAACAACAACAGTTACCAATTATTTCGTATGCCTAGTTCTATAGATATATATGTGGACGATTATATCCACTTCATATCAGACAATAAAAAGAATTGGCAACAGTTGTTACAATCTTGTGGACTTACCCATTTTCTTTTACTTTCATTAACACTAGTTATGTGAAATTTTTGTATCTTTTTTGTAGTCGACTTATATAATTTAGTTACTTAAGCTAGTTATATACTCACAAATGTGTTTCATCAACAATTTCTTGAAGATAGGGGAGACCCAACGCCTGTTCTCTGCTCAAGTCAAATAAAGTTTCTAAAAAAAATATATTTTGTCTTTTGTATAAAATATTTTTAACATAATGCGTACAAATATGCTGTAGTATAATGTGAGTCAATCTTTAGTAGGAAATAAATGTTGTAGATATTCCATATTATGCACGTATTCGGTTTAATCGGCAGGTAATATTTTTGTACACGATTACATACTAACTATATTCCCATACAAAAAACAATACCCAGATTTTTTTTATAGTAATTTAGCGTGCAATAACAAGACAACGGCTTTTTGTATGGAAATCCGAGCAATTGATATTGTTATAAATAGGTACTTAATATGCAACAATCAACATCTATTGTGTCAATAGTTCCCAAGCCTACAGTGATTACGAAGAAAATTTCGGCCATCTGTCTTCATCACTCCAATTATGCCTACATTGGTGTGACAGAGACCGAAATGTTCGATTTTCGAAGTTTGCAGTTTTAATCTCTGATACTTAAATTAATACTTACGGCATACTGTGTAGGTGGTCGTCTTAACGACTTCCTCGTATATATTAAACGGCTCCCCACCAGGCCGGGTCTTGAGTCTCTCCAATAAGTAACCAGCTTCTTTATTAAACACTTTACTATAGTTTTCCACAGCTTTGTTACTGTAATTCGGGCTGATTAATTTTCTGCGTTTGCGCCACACTGGACCTTAATAGAAGAAAACACGTGACATAATCAATACTAAACTAAAATATAATTGAACAGTTCAAGTCTCGTACATTTGAGAGTCCACGGAAAAAACAAGACCGGTGCTTAGAAAAGTCAGGGCAGATTCACACCTTATTCTGTTAAAAGTAAGGTGGTTTTCCCTTCTGTAATTTGAATTAACTACGACATTAGTCGTGACGATAAAAGACGACATGTTCTTTCCGTGGACCCTTCATTTAGTCGTTCGGTGAAGAGTTGGGGTGGTGAAAAAATGCATTCTTACTGCCGTCACTGCACGGCTGAAGGTGGGTTACACCAAACGAGCGAATGCTCATTCTATCCAACACTCTACGAAATCAACAAATGACGAATTACGTTTTGTGTAACGAACGAATATCGTAGTGGGAATAGAAGGAACATTTGCTTGTTTGGTGTAAACCCACCTTGAGCCGTGCGGTGAAGGCAGTAGGAATACATTTTGTCACCACTACGACTCTATATATTTAGTCACTGTCACTACGTGCGACATATTTTTTATTTTTTTTTATTTTATGTTGGCACAACAAAGTGGCTCCACTCCACCTGATCGTAAGCATATTTTGGATTGTAAGTATATTTTGGAGATGCTCCCGTGGTTATCGTTTGTCGTCGTGGCCATCGCATTCTGACATAAGTACCTATTATTATATGCAAGTGCGAATGTGACGCGTAGTGTATAAACCGAAATTTTAAATTTATCGAGACATATTTCTTACCTGATCCGCTGAGAATACCGTAGCCCAGAAAATCAACCATGTACTTGTATTGGGGGCCTCTTTCGTTTGTTTTGGTGCTTTGAAGCAGAATCTGTAATGTCAAAAAACATGATTAGCTTATGGGAATGGGATATCTAGGACCCCGAAACGGAGCATCAACGATCACTTCACCAAACATTCCTAGGGAATGAAAGTGAAATAAATGAGTATGAACTGTCGTTTTTTGCAGCTCAGTGTACCTACATGGCGTCTATAAATGTATCGCAGGTAGTAATGGGTCGTTCTCAGTAATTTCCCAATTACTATGGGGAAAGTTTCTATTAGGTTTGGGGATATTTCCCATACTGTGGTGGGTAAGGTACCGGGAACGACCCATCACTAATTTCAGGATATGATTGCTTGAATCTACTGTTACTTAGTCACCATAGAAATGAAAAAGAAGTGTCATGTTGTCAGGTACAATAGACCAGCAAGCCTAGTCAGGATGCCATAGCGCAATCGTATACGATAAGCGATAGGCCTGCACCGCGAGTCGCGGAAATGTGCTCAGGCGTACCCGTGACCTCACCTTAAAGCGTCTTGGCGGCAGATCGTGGGGTTTTAGTGGGTAGACCAGGGCCTCATTAGCCCTGGGAGTCCCACATAACCACCCGGGTCCGTCTCCCGCGCCCGGGTGGTATGCGTAACGCATTTCCCCACGAAAAAAAAAAAAAAAAGGGCCTGCACCGCGAAGTCTCCAAAATTTGCGGATTTAGAAGCTAGTGCTGGTAGTTCCTGGTAGCCAAGACGCCAATCGCAAACGCTCAGTAGCGTAGCGTGGGTTTGTTATATCTCTCCCTCTTTCTATTTAGACAAAGAAAGTTGCATATTGTTCGCGACTGAGCGTTTTAGCAATTGGATCAAAATTATTTTCGTTGTCTTGTTTCATACCACTCTGTCACGCTTTTAGTTGGTGTTTCGACTCAGTATATAAAAAAATCCGGTGCACTTGCATTTCTTTTCCACGGTAGATTTTATAATCCATACATCAGAAATTGAAAATAAAACATCTCATACAAAAATCACCACTACGTCACGTTTTTTAGGGACACAAAACAAGACAACGAAAATAATTTTGACCCAATTGGCATCCTGAGACCACACTTGATCCTGTAAACTTACTTTTACGGTATCCGGCTCTGAGATACAATAATTGAGATCGGGTCCCAACCAGAATCTGAATGCACGACCATACTCCTTCTTTAACTGGCCGATAACGTCAATAATTTCTGTAATAAAGAGTGTTCATTAATTTAAAATTTTAACATTTAAACGGTTAAATTCAAAAAAGTTCTAATGTAACATGACAAAAACAGTCAGGTTTTAATTTCTTATACATGTGTACACAACTTCTATAAAAATGAGGTAGTTTAGGTTTTCGCCCAGATAAATTTACCTAGTTCTCGGCCACCCAACGCTTTATACTTTTATTATGAAAAAGGCCAAAAACCGAGGTGGCTGGTGATCCAGCTAAACTACTTCTCTCCCAAGGTATTTTGTCTTACAGTTTCGTGAGTCAAAGGAAATTACAGAAAGTCAACGTCACTAAAACATACTATTTACTAATTATTTATCTTCCTGTTGAGCCATCAACCATTGCTTACAAATTCAACATATTATCATATTATCCAGTCGGACCTCTTCTTCTCGTGCTGATGGTTTCACCACGACCAGACCGTGCGGGCCTAATTGGTAGCGACATTTATCGCCCTTTTTGTCGCATCACAGAAGTCCTGATGAGAGCAATCATGCAGACACGCTTGATAGGATTACTGTGCTCCATCGTTTGCGGGATCTGACTATGTCTTCCCAACTAGCAAAATTTCGTCATATAATCGTCGCGGAAACGTAACATATTCAGGCTTTTAGCTTATGAAATTGGTCATAAAAACGTAATAATTACGTTTATATAACGCGATTTGGGCCCATATTACTCAGCTTTTTAGCCATATAAAAGCCATTTAACTGAAACTGCCACCACTTATTAGTCATATAATAATCATCGCCGTGACCACTTTATAGCTAACTAGCTGTATAATAGCGACTTATATAGCTTTTATATGACTTTTAATCATATAAGAGCCATATAACCGTTGAGTTAGTTATTTATTGATCATATAATTGCTACTTATATGCCAAATTTGTGGAATAAAAGTGTCCAGCGAAACTAAACAGAAGACGGATTGACAACTTGCTCGTGCATATAATTTTGTTAGTGCTAGCTGGTGTAAACAAAATTAAATCACTTAATGCCGTTGAGTATGTTTTGACAGAGCTATCTAAGTATAAATTCTACCTAATGGTGAAAATGTATTGCGAATACCACTTTACAGATAAAGTATACTATATTTAGTAGTAAATAATGAACGCGCCACTTTAATTATTAGTTATTACAATATAAATTAAATAAATATTTTTAATTATTACGAAGGAAACTACTATATGACATGTATACGATTAACATATCATATAACTGCTTCGTTTTAGTTCTTATAGAGCAAGTTTAGTGGTTTAAGCGCCATGACACCTACAGATAGATACGTTAATCATATAAAAGTAACAGCTGAAACCAAAAAGTTCTATAATAGCAATTATTTTTCCATTTACTCGAGCATAGGTCACATAAGATGTAATTATTCGACAAATAGTCAAGTAAGCGTCATGTAAAAGCAGGTTACTCAGTATTAATTTTATATGACTCTTTAGTCATAAAAGATGTCGAGATGCTGAATAAAACACTTTTATAAAACAAGATATATAATAAGCTGTTATATGACTTCATTCACAATAGTCATATAATAGCAACTGCGTTACGTTTACTCGACTTTTTCTCACAAGTCATAAGTCAGCCATATAAGTTTTTGCTACTCGGCAAAAAAGTCATATGAGCGTTTTATAAACGTGTCTTTTTCAGCAACTTCTTATAAGACTCTTAAGTCATATAAGAAAGTCGTATAAACGTGTATATGACATCTTATACGACTATTATGCTATTGCTGTATAAGTTGGCTTTATACGACAGGTACTGTGTAATTTGCGTTTATATGACTTTTATACGACATATTGCTGTATAAGCTGGCTTTATACGATAGGTACTGTGTAATTCGCGTTTATATGACTTTTATACGACTTATTAGCTGAGTAAGCTCGATGTTATATGACTGTTTTGCTAGTTGGGAATTGTTTCAGATTATGTTGCATTTTTCCGGAATTATGAAATAAAACATACTAGAGGGAAAATTTGAGGGCAAGAGAGGAAGAGGAAGACCTAGACTAACTTACTTAAACCAAGTGAAGGAGAAAGTCGCTGTCGAGTCGTATAGGGACCTCAAGAAACTGGCAATGGAGAGAGAGGAATGGCGGTTACTCCACCGACAAGAGCAAAGCTCTTAAATTTTGATGATGATGATGAAATAAAACTTCAGAACCAAATCTGACCTTCTGGTGATTTATTGAAGACGAGGGCGTTGCCGAGCACCGGCAGCGTCGGCGGCCCCGGCAGCAACTCGGCCAGCGCCGACCAGCGCTGCCGCTGCCAACACCAACAGTAGAAGCATCTTGCTATCTGACCTTCCGGGGATTTATTGAAGACGAGCGCGTTGCCGAGCACCGGCAGCGTCGGCGGCCCCGGCAGCTCGGCCAGCGCCAGCAGGCGGCGGTGCCGCGCGCGCCAGCGAGCCCACCATGCCAGCGCTGCCGCTGCCAACACCAACAGTAGAAGCATCTTGCAATCTGACCTTCCGGTGATTTATTGAAGACGAGGGCGTTGCCGAGCACCGGCAGCGTCGGTGGCCCCGACAGCTCGGCCAGCGCCAGCGAGCCCACCATGCCAGCGCTGCCGCTGCCAACACCAACAGTAGAAGCATCTTGCAATCTGACCTTCCGGGGATTTATTGAAGACGAGTGCGTTGCCGAGCACCGGCAGCGTCGGTGGCCCCGACAGCTCGGCCAGCGCCAGCGAGCCCACCATGCCAGCGCTGCCGCTGCCAACACCAACAGTAGAAGCATCTTGCAATCTGACCTTCCGGGGATTTATTGAAGACGAGTGCGTTGCCGAGCACCGGCAGCGTCGGTGGCCCCGACAGCTCGGCCAGCGCCAGCGAGCCCACCATGCCAGCGCTGCCGCTGCCAACACCAACAGTAGAAGCATCTTGCAATCTGACCTTCCGGGGATTTATTGAAGACGAGTGCGTTGCCGAGCACCGGCAGCGTCGGTGGCCCCGACAGCTCGGCCAGCGCCAGCGAGCCCACCATGCCAGCGCTGCCGCTGCCAACACCAACAGTAGAAGCATCTTGCAATCTGACCTTCCGGGGATTTATTGAAGACGAGGGCGTTGCCGAGCACCGGCAGCGTCGGTGGCCCCGACAGCTCGGCCAGCGCCAGCGAGCCCACCATGCCAGCGCTGCCGCTGCCAACACCAACAGTAGAAGCATCTTGCAATCTGACCTTCCGGGGATTTATTGAAGACGAGCGCGTTGCCGAGCACCGGCAGCGTCGGCGGCCCCGGCAGCTCGGCCAGCGCCAGCAGGCGGCGGTGCCGCGCGCGCCAGCGAGCCCACCATGCCAGCGCTGCCGCTGCCAACACCAACAGTAGAAGCATCTTGCAATCTGACCTTCCGGTGATTTATTGAAGACGAGAGCGTTGCCGAGCACCGGCAGCGTCGGTGGCCCCGACAGCTCGGCCAGCGCCAGCGAGCCCACCATGCCAGCGCTGCCGCTGCCAACACCAACAGTAGAAGCATCTTGCAATCTGACCTTCCGGGGATTTATTGAAGACGAGTGCGTTGCCGAGCACCGGCAGCGTCGGTGGCCCCGACAGCTCGGCCAGCGCCAGCGAGCCCACCATGCCAGCGCTGCCGCTGCCAACACCAACAGTAGAAGCATCTTGCAATCTGACCTTCCGGGGATTTATTGAAGACGAGTGCGTTGCCGAGCACCGGCAGCGTCGGTGGCCCCGACAGCTCGGCCAGCGCCAGCGAGCCCACCATGCCAGCGCTGCCGCTGCCAACACCAACAGTAGAAGCATCTTGCAATCTGACCTTCCGGGGATTTATTGAAGACGAGCGCGTTGCCGAGCACCGGCAGCGTCGGCGGCCCCGGCAGCAACTCGGCCAGCGCCAGCAGGCGGCGGTGCCGCGCGCGCCAGCGAGCCCACCATGCCAGCGCTGCCGCTGCCAACACCAACAGTAGAAGCATCTTGCAAGCTACCGAATAAACACTCTTTTAATGACACATCAGCCTGTCTCAGTCCATTACTATTCGTAAGCCCATACAGCTTGATGCCAAGCGTGATGAGATCAAAGCGCGAACACCTGCGGCTTTAACATATAATTATCCCTCAATGTTTGCGTACGTTTAGCAATACGAGTAAGAAGGACATAATTTTACGTTAGCCACGAGCGAGCACACCAGAGACAACATCGGAGTTGACAGCAGTCGCCGTGACCGAAACCGGCCCTGGAGCTATTATTCGTAAGCCTCTCTTATTACATAACACTAGGGATTCTAATATTATTTTTTGGAAAGAAAAATAATGCGTAATTAATATAAAAAAGTGTTTCAAATCTTGCCTACTTCTAAAAATTCAGAATTATCGTCGATTTTGGTCATAGCAAATGTGTCCTGTGGAAAATACATGCAGTTTTGCGACATTGGTCTACTTGATTGATAATTTCTAAAGAAAGATGCCAAAACACACAACACTTCCCGAATTAAAATAAACAAATTTACACAAATCAATTTATCATTGAGATACAATTTCTATTTAATTGTTTTATTTTTGAACGTTTTGCGAAAACACAAATCAAATTATTTATTAACTAAATATTTTGATTTGTACTTTTTATTTTTCTCCAGTAGTGACACTACTTAATACTATACAGGGTGTTTTTTTTTCGACCGTTCAAATTCTACGTAGTGAATGTGTAGGTCATACTGACCAACTTTTACTATGGGGACAAAGTCGAAATCGCGGAAAAAAAATCAGCTGTTTCATACAAATTGGCGGCATTACGCCGGCCGAAATGTATGAAACAGCTGATTTTTTTTTCGCGATTTCGACTTTGTCCCCATAGTAAAAGTTGGTCAGTATGACCTACACATTCACTACGTAGAATTTGAACGGTCGAAAAAAAAACACCCTGTATAAATTATAAATATTAGATGTCATATACCAAAGAAAAACGACCAAGATCACCTAATGTCCGAGGTGGGGATCGAACCCACGTACTCAGCTTTCGCGGCTGATGCCTGTACCCCTCGGCCACTCGGTCTTAGCAACCACCGGTCAAATTTCTCGGGTATATGCAATCCCTTACAAGGCTAGGCGCCTTTGACCAGTCTCTAAGGGCAAGCAATACATGCCTGCATCTCCTATTAGGACCTCGGACATTAGGTGATCTTGGTCGTTTTTCTTTGGTATATGACATCTAATATTTATAATGTTTTATTTTTTTACTTGTTCAAAATCTGTCTAAATTTCATTCCGCATACGTAATTTGTCCCTGTCACGCTGATGATGATTTTGTTTGACGGACAGAGTCAAATATAAAACAAACTTTAAGGTAGCGGTAGGTCAACAGAAAGTAAATTACGATAAGGTTAACGTTTCTTCACGCGGTCGGCTCATGATAATGCTTGTAGACATGCAACCCGTCACAAATGGATTGCTACTATTATCACTATGTATTAGTAAATAGTTAATGAACAAGGCCAACTACAATAGCAAGATATATTAGAACATATACAGTCGTGGCCAGTATTGACCATCCCATATAAAGAGGATTCGGGTATCTCCTAGCACGGTAAGACGTTAGAGAACCACGGAGTCGATAAGTCAAGTAAAGTCAACTTATACCCATACTCATCCTCATTTATGTAATTAGTCAAAAAATACTTTTAATTTCATTTTATCTACGTATTCTATGGATATTACAAACTAGAAGCTTAGTTAATAATATTTTATGTCCGTGCGTGTTTTTTTACGTAATATACAACATAGTGCGGCAGTCTTTTTTCATACAAAACGTAGTTGAATTCAATTCCAAATTATATTTATTTCGTTTATAATCAACTTTTGGAATAAGTATGTGAGTATGAGTATGAGTTGACTTTTATGTGAAAATCGATTCCGTGGTTCTCTAAAGTCTTACCGTGCTACGACATATCCGAACCCTGCATATAAACATTGGATTCGTGATCGGTTCTATATTTTTTGAAATCCACTCATAACTAGCAACTGATTAGTCCGGGTCTCGTTAAAAACAGACAACAATTTTATATATACTTTTGTCATTTATTTTAGGTACTTTTAAAGGTGATATTGAGGTGCTAAAAAGTAGTCTTGCGATACCTATGTGAAATGTTAAACTTAGTAGATTATTTTTATGTGCGATAAATGACAAAATCATCAATGTTGCCCATCATCAATCTTTTATCAATGAATGGTTATTGACACTTCAATCCCTTTGTCGACTCTTACAACCAGGAGTTGGGGTGGTGACAAATGTATTCTTACCGTCGTCACCACACGGCCTGTCAATGTCAACTGTGTTAGTGCGAAACAGTACGATGTCCTTTTAAACTGACATAACAATCTCCTAATAAGCTATGCTATTCTCTTATTCACACATTCAACGCTGCGTTCGTCAACGAGCTCGACGATGAGACAGCCTTCACTTCGACGTCGACTGCGAAAAACGGTATTCACTAACGTAGAACAGCTCGTCGTCGAACTGTAGGCGGTAACAAACTCTCGATGCAGTGTAGTTCCAGCGCCTCATTCGTCGCCGAGCGCTAGTGTCGTTTAAAGTGCATTAGTGAATACCATTTTTAGGCTCGACGCTGCCGCAGCGCTGACACAGCTCTGATAGCAAGGCGGTTTCCTTAGTGAATAACACTGAAGTACTTATTCTAAGAAGTTCGATCGAGGTACTTTAATATATTCTGCGATCGAGGCTGAATTCGATCGTGCAATGGACGTAATAGCTTACAAGGTGCACGCGAGGATTCCGCATAATTTGTCAGCCTACGTAGCCTAGTTGGTAGTGACCTTGCCTACAAAGCTGGAGGTTCCGGGTTCGAATCCCGGCTAGGGAATTATTTGAGAATTTATTTACGAATATTTGTTCCTTGGTAATGGCGGTTTATGCATTTAAGTAGGAATATCGTTGCTTGGTACCCATATCACTGGCCTTAATTGAGCTTACCGTGGAACTAATTTATGTCAGTTGTCTCAAGATGTTTATTTATTTATTATTTACTTATCAGTGTATTCATATTCGTCATATTTGAGACGTTTTATATCCAAAACCTTATCATTAATGTTTTATAAATAAGTATAACAATGTGCTTGCCCAGCGTGGCGATTATGGGCATTTACCTCCTAATTCGTCTATACGCATAGTTGATAAGAGAGGCCTACGTGCAGCAGTGGACTATCATAGGCTGATCATGTCATGTCATGTCATGTCGTAACAATGTGAAAACATGATTATAGTATAGACATTCTTACTTAGTATTTGTGAATGACGCCATAATATTTCCTGATGCAACTCATTCATGTCCGGAAGTTTAGGGAAATACCCGCTTGACTAATAACTAAGTGAAACACGTCACGTCACGTCATCAGACTATAATCAGTCCACTGCTGGACAGCCTTTCCTATCACCAGTGATCGGTTTTTTGGATTCTCCCGGCGGGTCTCCGGTGACTTGAAAAATAAACTTTAATTATACTGCCTTCTGTTCCATAAAGTATGCTCTGGTGTGTATAATACAGCGTTAAATAAAATTTTATGGTCACACCCCTAATTTTTTTATACGCGAAATCCCGCTAGGGGGAACCCAAAAATCCGATCACTGCCTATTACCTAAGCGTATAGATGCATTAGGAGGGAAATGCCCATAATCGTCAAGCAGGGCAAGTGGGTTGGCGATCGCAGTAGACTATGATGAGTATGACAACTACTGCAAGTGATACAGTAGGTATAATATTTTCTTAGCATTTATTTTGTTCTTATTACAAAGGATTAAGATCTTGACATAACATGTAGGTACCTAACTATTTTTGACGTAAAGCACCTAGTAACATAAATTAAACAAATAGTACCTAACCCCGTAGTAAAAATGACTGATTATCCTTATTATGCACCCTTAATTTTGTCAAGAGTCCTTAGCAAGCTCGGTTTTCTATACATATTTCTTACTTTTAAATCACACGTTGTAAATATTATAAATACAATGAGATAAGACAGAACTAATACAAAAAAAATTGTTTCTGAATTTTGAAATGTTATGAGGAAGATATATGTATAAAATGAGTTTTATAAGTTTTGTGTTTTGGACCCCCAAAATATGTTCAACGAAACGTGATTTTTAGCGTCAATGTTTTTAATTAATGATTACAATTATAAAGAAAAGGAAAAAAACGTGAAATATGAATATATTTAATAGTTTGCGTGAATTGTACGCTTTTAATTGTACCTTAAAAAACTTTTTAGTAAACAGTGATGAAGTTGAACACAACTTGATTAAACAAATATATAAATATAAATAAGAAAAGTATATGTAGTAGTTTTAAAGTATAAGTTCGCAAAAACGAACTGTGTGTACGGAAAACAGCCGACAAAAACGCCCTTTTTGAGCAACTGTATTGAAAAATATAGTTTCAATTGAATGCCGTATCAAAATCCAGTTTTCCATAGTTTAGTTAGACCCAAGACCCATATTTTATCAATCAATAAAAGAATATTTTATTCATTTATTTTTAATTAAATGATGTTCACGGGGATTTTATTGAACTACAGCAGATTTCGTTTTAGTGATTTTCTAAATCTATTGCTACAATAATCATATACATTTTTTGGTTCACAATTCTCGGATATCGTGTAACATACCTACATAGATACAAAAAAAAAGTCAAATAATGATCCACCTTTATTGAAGTCTGTTCAAATCATAAAACGTTACTTACCTTTTAGTAATAACACTTAGCACTATGACACTGACACACGTTTTATACACAACTGTTCTCCTGCAGATAAACTGATGTAACTAAATCGATTTCCGGCTTATAAACACAACAACAGTTCCTTAGACCGTTTACGGTCAGTTGATACTTTACTGCATCGGTTATAGTTATAGTATTCACCATCAGATATTATCAAAGCGGCCAGGGTGGTCATAAATATCTGAGCACGATGCATAGCCAAGTTGTCAATCGCTAACGCTTAGTAGCGTATCGTAGTTTTCCCTTTTTGCTGCGACCATTTATAACATGGACGTCTAACGCCAGCTCAAAAATGCCCCCAAAAACAGTTGTTCAATTGTGCTAAGATGGGCAGGACATAGCGCTTTTCTTAACACCGCGCATATTTCGGCGCAACATCTTTGACAAATGTTTATAGAATATAGCCAATCAAAACTTTGATGGACCAATCACAACTATTTTTTAATAGCGGTTTAAGTTTTTAAAGGTTGACATTGAAATTCATTGCCGTGATGCATTGAAGAGGGGGTGACACTTGTCAACTGAACTTCAGGACCGTTTTTGAAAGGCAATTTAGTATGGCGTGCGGCTTCCATGTTTTATTTGTTCGTAGCCTCTTTGTCACTCTTTCATAGTAGTGCGACGAAGACAGTTAGCTGCCTTTCGTTTACGATTGACGATTAAGCGTTAGCGATTGGCAACTCGTCTAAACACCCAGGCCTCTATTGCTATGGCGTTAGAGTGCATGTTCAGATATTTTTGAGCACTTTGGCGGCTCCTATTTATCTCATGGCGACTGTACAAGGTGAAAAAAAGTCATACTGAGTTGACTAATTGGACCTTAAAATAGTACATTTCGATGGAAGTGCAAATTTTTTTTTTCCACGAGGGTGAAAGTTGGAGCCTGAGTGAAACGAAGGCGACAATCACCCCAGTTAAAAATAAGTTTTTACACGTGTAAGGGACGATTTTTTTCATAACAAGTGGATCAAAAAGAGAAATAAGCGCGCGCGAAGCGTGCGCAAAGTTCATTTTTGCGCCCTAGTTAGGAAAAATACTTAAAAGTCGTTCGATACACGTGTAAAAACTTCTTTTTAACTCGGGTGATTGTCGCCCTCATTTCACTCGGGCTCCAACTTTTACCCTCGTCGAAAAAAAATTTTTTTGGCACTTGCATCGAATTGTACTATATTTTACGTATTATATTTGTTTACAATAAAATATAAAATAATTTTTAACACTTATGCACATACGCTTAATAAACGTAAATAAAGTAGCACTCGCAAGATTGTCCTTATTTTGTTTTGAGCAGAATTACCGATTTCGAACTTTTGAACAACTATTCATTTGGAGTCAACTCTATAAACACGACAAAAAACAACTCTTCCATAGATTTTGATCTTATCTTTGACCGTAGTAAATATTTTTCAAAATCGTTTATAGATTTAGGAATTTTGTCACGGTTTTTTTTTTATTTAAGTACACATATATTTATTTCGCGAAACGTAGGTACCGTAGGGTAGTCGCACCACTAATGGAATTTTTTCGCAGCCTGGCACCGCGATTTGACAACAAAATCTGCAACTTTCGCAAATACCGGCCATACTAATCTAACCTGTATTCTTGCGTTATCTCGACCTTGTAAGTACATAATTGCGCTCCATCTATCTATACCAATCATCAGTAGAATCTAAAAAAAAGTAAACAAACATGGCTGTCTTTCCATAGAATGTGATGTCCTTGACACATATCGTGAAACACGTTCGCAGATTAACAGAATGTTTGGTCCATCGTGTGCCAAATTGAAATGGTGGATAGGTGGGGTCAGTCTCTATCTCAATACGCCCTCGAAAAGTTTTGTGGACAGACGTGTTTAAAAAAAAAATGTTTTTTTTTTTTAATTAGGATCGACTCGTTTAGAACTAAATAAAAAAAGCAGTAGTAGAAACATGCAATGCTTAGTTATTACATCGTGATGTGTAACGTTTCAGCACTTTACTAAAGGCAAAATTACTTACAACTTACAAGTAACCTCTATTTTTTTTATTGACACCCAAACATTTTACTATTTTTTTTTATCAAAGGTCAATTTTGATGTGCTATAAAAAAAACGAAAAAAAGCGTGTTCTTAAAATTGTTTCTAAATGATGTACAATAACTCTAGAAAAATTTTCATAAACTTAGTTTTTTTTAAACGGACGCGACAGGAAAATTATTGTTGCCCAAACATTGTGCGGTTCTTCTTCAAATCCCTTTATAAGCAGGTTAGTTTTTTCCACGACCCGGTTTACAGGTTGAGGAGATTTAAAACTTATCTACTTATCTTAGGTAATTACCTAAATCAGTCATTGAAGAAGGACATTATGAAACTTTTGGAGGGCGTATTGAGATAGATAATGACCCCTTGACCCCATCTATCCAACATTTCAATTTGGCACACTATGAACCAAACACCCTATATTTTATTTATTTTATTTTATTTTAGTTACATGGAAAACCAACAGCGCTATAATGTATCTATAAATAATAATAGAATCACAAAGCCAATTACAGGTTCTCGCTTATGGAAACATAATACATCATCTAATTCTTAGCCCAATTAAATAAACTTACTTACAAATTCACACTGCATGAGACCAGTGAATGTATAATATAAAACTAAACAATAAAAAAATCTTATAAGAAAGAAAAAACTGCTAATTGTTAGCACATTAGTCTGGATAGTTTATAGATTTTTACGTTAATACTAATTCATATCAATAATTTTAACTAAAAATACATGTAACCTCAAGGTTTAAGATTTTAAGTTCGTAATAAATATGTAGTTAAAACTACAATCCGATTTTAAATCTGTGAATAAGACACAAAAAGTTTTTTCTCGATACGTACTTACCTATACATATTGTAAGATCCACCAAGTGCCTGCAAGAAGTCTCCAGGCAATGCACCGCCGTAAATTAAGTAGCGTTGAACATGTCGGAAAAAATCTATATATTTTTCAGGAATATATGTTTTTTTCCGTTTTTTCGGGTTCTTACAGAAATAATCAATGTCACTGTCTCTGTCGCTGTTATCCATCTGATTTCAATTGACTTTTCCTCGATGACATCACGTTCTTCTGGTATAACTTAAAAATAGACCTAATTTGCATTGGTTTTGAGTTGAAAATCAAAGTGGAAACTTACATTGGTTTTTTCGAAAAAATCCGGAAATAAACGAGTTGTTTGGAAAGTAACGGGATTTAATCCGAAAATTTTCAACGCTAAAACTAAGTAATGTGTTTGTGTATGGAGGTTAGAGATTCCTTCAACAGGCTCTCAATACCGTCCCCAAATGACGGTGCAACGACCGTCGTACCGTGTACAGTCAAGGGCATTAATATAATACACACTTCTCCATACTGATCCCTTACAAATGTGTCTATATATTAATGCACTCGACTGTACCTTCGTGGGATGCGACCCGAACACCGCTACAGTAGCGGAAACGCGTGAGCAGCCACATATACTCCAAGAGAAGTATCGTTTGTATATTTAGTTCAGCTTCAGGTTAGAGATTCGTTTACTATTTTGGCTTTTCCGCGAGAAATCCAAAAACTTTTTCTATAGAATAGGCAAATTTAAGGTTGTTGCTACACAGAATCACGAGTTTTTTCGATCCTATTAGGTTTCTCTCCTAAGTCTCGTTTTTGTTTTTTTTGTGCAGCGTTTACAAAATGAAAACTACGGGCAAAGAACTCGTTATTCTAATAAAGAAAAATCATAAATAAAATAATATAATATCTGATTACATCAGATTTTTTATAGTTTTCTTGTATTGTTCTCGGGAAAATGCCCGATTGCAAAAGTAAGGATGAATAAGCTGTAAATTACAGTTACAGTTACATTTCACACCGAAATTTAAAAGTTTAGTTTATGAATAAAAGGTATTATTTTAATCATATACGGAGAAAAATCATGTGTGTAAGGTAAATTACAGTTCGTGTTTAATTTCCATGACCTAAGAGGGTTAAATGGGGTTTTGTAGATAACTTATTGCGTAAAAAAATACAATCGTACATATCGTCATAATTTACTTACATTTAAAATATAATATAAATTGTATAAACAGTAACTCACTCTTAACTTTATTTATTGCACATAAAATATAATGTACCGTAAAAAACAAAGGTAGACATGTTACACTATGTGATGATTATAATTATGCTATTTATTCAAGTTTTTTGTGAAACAGTTCAATTTATTCACACTACTATAATATTATGCTATACATTTTAAATATTAATTGTCATATTCGTCTAAAGATAATATAGATGTACAAACGTAATCCAGTGGCGCGAATGCACGCTGTTCGAAGTTCAAATCCCTTGGACGCTCCACGCAGGACACCGCCAGACGGTAGCCACTTAGGTTTTATAGTTAGATGAGTCGCATACTCGTATTAATCCTAAATCTACGCTATGCTATGCTGCAACGGTCTTCGGCCTCGCATAGGCCCTGAGGCGGTACCCGTCGGTGAATGAGACAGAGATAGCGACGTCGAGCGCCAGATCCTCGAGGCGGCCGTCGGCCTCGAACCGCACGCGCCGTAGGGTGCGTATCACCAGCGTTTTCACCATTTGTATGGCGTAAACGCGACCTGGAACGAATAAAATAAATATCATGACATGGGATCGAATCGACAAAACGACCAAGATCACCAACGTCCGAGGTGGGAATCAAACCCACATGTTAGTTCAGCTTTCGCGGCTGATGCCTGCACCGCTCGACCACTCGGTCTTAGCAACCACCAGTCAATTTTCTCGGGTATATGTCATACTACATTACAAGACTAGCCTAAGAGAATTCTAAGGGCAAGCACTAAATACATGCCTGCACCTCCTATTAGAGTACTTTACGGTTTTCTAGAATAGCTAGAGAGAGCTCGTGCTACCATCTATTGAACTTTTTGTGAAAACACAAATCAAATTATTTATTAATTAAATATTTTGATTTGTGCTTTTATTTCCTTCCGGCCGCCATGGCAACTAAGTTTCGCAACCAGTGGTGATGAAGGATTTTTTTGTCTTTGTTGGCAACTAGTTGCCAAATAATACTTTCTTTTCTTTCTACGCAATTTGGTTGCGTACAAATATTTTCTGAGAAATACTAGTTACGACGGAAGAATGTGTTTTCTGCACCAGCAGATGTTCCCAGTTTTCCTCTTCTAAGTGTTGCCGACACATTCTGCATATAGGTGGCAAATATAGGTTGTAGTCTAGCAGTATTTTTGCCTTCACCATGTCGGGAATGACTACAAAATCTTCGTTTACACAGTCATTGTCCAGGCATTCGGTAGGATCGTCATACGCACGCCGCAGAGACCCAATGTTCCAGTTACTCATTTCGACAACTACCTTTTTAAAATTTGTTTAGAATAGAATAGAATAGTATTTATTCAGGCAACACATCATAATATAAGTATGCAAAGACATTATAGTAAAAAACAAAAAAAACAAACTTACATTATAAACCATGAAAAGAACACAAAACAAAGAGTTACAGATGTGAAGCTGAAATGGTCTCCACTCAGCAATGCAGTTGACACGACTGAGCGATGTCAACGGCGCTGGTATTCTGTGGAGCCAGCGGGGTGTGCAGGACAGCACAATGCGCAACCAGTGTATGTTATGTGTTAGTAAATTGGGAGAATATACATAAATACAAAGTTATTCCAGCTAAATAGAAAATAGACTTAGGATTTGACAATGCCACTCTCCGATATGCGTGGGTACTTAACACTTATATATTTAGATGTAAGAGAGGGTAGCGTTGATTCCTCGGTGTGACCCGATAGCGCAAGACATGGACTTACGGTTCCACTCGTTACCTACTTAAGAAAATGAGCTATACAGAATGATGGATGCCCACAGGCAGCAACACCTTGTTGGGCCAATAGGTATATTTTTAGCTTAGGCTTGAACCCACTAACCGTATTGCTGTCCCAAACTGGCGGCGGAAGGTTGTTCCAGCACTTCGTAGCAGATTTTTAAGAGCAGATTATATTGTCCCGTTTCGTAACAATGTTGTGAAAGATTTATGTGAATATTTGTGTAATGCTTATGAAGAGCATGAACATAAAACTGTGAATTATGACACTGTGAACTCGAATGTCACATTAGAAAAACCAGTGGTTGCATAGGTACCAAGAAAACACATTCTTCCGTCGTAACTAGTATTTCTCAGAAAATATTTGTACGCAACCAAGTTGCGTAGAAAGAAAAGAAAGTATTGTTTGGCAACTAGTTGCCAACAAAGACAAAAAAATCCTTCATCACCACTGGTTGCGAAACTTAGTTGCCATGGCGGCCAGAAGGTTTTATTTTTTCCCCAGTAGTCACACTACTTAATATTATCATCATCATAAATTTAAGAGTTAGACTCTTGTCGGTGTAGCTCACTCCATCTGGTTCTATCTTGGGCTCCGTCCTTGATTTCCCTGTACGACATGACCCTTGTCTTTTCTTTTATCTGATCCATGTAACTTATCCTCGGTCTTCCCCTTCCTCGCTTGCCTTCAAACTTTCCTTCAATGAAGTTGCTTATAAAAGAGTCATGTCGTATAAGATGTCCTATCATCTTCCCTCTTCTACTTTCTATTATTTCTAAAATTCTTCTTTGTAGATTATAAAAAGCACAAATCAAATTATTTAGTTAATAAATAATTTGATTTGTGTTTTCACAATAAGTTCATCAATTCGTTCAGTAATTTATCTTATATTTCTATCGTATACTTATTGCAATTTCATACTTTATTCGGACATTACCTAAACAGTCCATGGGCCCCAAGCTATAGGGCACGAATGCATTAGGGTTCCGCAGTTCCACGTTTTCAGGCAGGAACCTCCCCGGGTCCACTTTATCGGGGTCCGGCCAATACTTGGGGTTCCGATGAAGAATGTGAATGGGGATCGCCAAAGAGGTTCCAACTGGTAAGGTGATTTTCCCTGAAAAACAATTCAGTCATGTTTTTATTTTTATCAATCGCAAAATAGGCACGTTTGATGTCGAGCGGAAAAGTGGCTAAAATACAATACAATATAAGAACACAAAAAAAAATGTTAACACTGTTCTGGTCGAGTGGTGACGGCAGTAATAATACATTTGGCACCACTCCAACTCTTCCCGCGGGTGTCATAAGAGCCGACTTATTTGATCGAACATATTTTTTTTTTTGGTAAAGGATATGTTGGTTCAGATTTTTTAAAGCGATCAAATTCTGTGCGTTCCATAACGCGTCCGTTTCATTGCGTATTCCCCCTAATAGGAAAGACCTACGTCCAGCAGTGCACTGAGATAGGCTGATGATGTAATGTTACTGTTCAGTGGATTTACCCCAAAGGCGGTATAATATTAGTGTTATTATCAACGCAGTTATTCTTATTATTAAAATCGATGACATAGTTCCTAAGAACAGATCTTTGAAAGTCTTATAGTTATAGATTTTCCTATACTGACCGATTTGAATGAACCACCCTGCATGATGAAATCGAGCCTTAAATGTATAAAAACAAAGATTATTACCGGAATTGATGGTGATTTCCTCCTCCACTGTCCTCTGTATTATGGCTGCTATGGACATGCAACGAAGAACTTCCTTGTAGACCATGTCCAGGTATTGAAGAGATTTGATGTGCTCATCAGTCACGAGGGTGTCTTCTGGGCCCAGTCGCTCTATTATCTCGTTATACACTTTATCCTGTTCAGGCAAAACAAACTTTTATCTGATCAAAATCTTTGTTTGAATATTAAACCCCCTTATTCATAAAAGCCTGTTAGCAAGCCGCTAAGTTTGTTTCTCCTTTTCGGACATATTCATACAACCGAAAGAAACAAACGATACTTAGCGGCTTGCTAAGTTAGGAGACGTTTATGAATAAGGAGTATAATAATAATATTAGTACCTATTGATTAGTAATCAAAAGAAAATAATATGGGGCCCTTATGTACATAGTAGTACAAGCCCCGATGCAGCGGAGTTCGCCTAGTTCGAAACAATTTTTACAAATTTTTGAATGTTTTAAAAATGATCACATTATGCTAATGATAAATTGTATGAACGTTAGTCATGGTTAATGTACTACATTTCAAGAGACACAACAATCTGAAGTACGCTTTTGTTGTTTAATAAATCGATTTTAACAAACCAGTGTCTAAATTATATTTTCGTTCACCACCGTAATTCCGCGCTTATAAGCTTGACGCAAAATTTGCAGTGCATCAGGTGTACCATGTCGTCTTTAATATTAATGGCGTTCTTTACATTCATTGATTATTTACAAAATTAAAAATTGTGGAAAAAATTTTAAAAAAATACCTCTCGTAAAATAGTTTTTTTTTTATTCTGATTTATTAAGTCCAAATATTTTATACTCAAAGAAACTACTTTAGTACTACTATTGAATAGTGAAGGTTTTGTCTCTAAACCTTTTCCCCCGGATGAACGGGATAATCTTGAAAAACTGTCTAACTGTACGAGAACATATGCATCGGGGCTTGTATTACCATTTAAAAATACAACTCAAAAAAAGAAACTTGGCGTAGAAACTTTAGGTTCATGGGGCCCCAGCGCACGCAAATTGTTTGCTGAGATCGCGAAACGTCTGGTTGACGTAACTAAAAACCGAAGAACTGGCGACTTCCTCGCACAACGCATCAGTATTGCGATACAGCGAGAAAATGCCGCCAGCATCGTCGGTACTATGCCATAAGGGCTAATCTTAGATATAGGTTAGGTTAAGTAGATTAGTTAGAACGTATTGCGAATACACAAATCAAATTATTTATTAACTAAATATTTTGATTTGTATTTTTTATTTTTCCCCAGCAGTTAGTAATTTCTTTGGTATATGACATCTAATATTTATAATTTATATAGTATTAAGTAGTGTGACTGCTGGGGAAAAATAAAAAATACAAATCAAAATATTTAGTTAATAAATAATTTGATTTGTGTTTTCGCAATACGTTCAATAGATGGCAGCACCAGCTCTCTCTAGCTATTCTAGAAAACTGTAAAGTATTCTAATAGGTGGTGCAGGCATGTATTGCTTGCCCTTAGAGAATGGTCAAAGGCGCCTAGCCTTGTAAGGGATTGCATATACCCGAGAAATTTGACCGGTGGTTGCTAAGACCGAGTGGCCGAGTGGCCGGTTCGATCCTCACTTCGGATGTTAGGTGATCTTGGTCGTTTTTCTTTGATATATGACATCTAATATTTATAGATTAGTTAGATTTAATCTATGTAAATAAATTGTTGTTTTAAAAAAATATATATATTAGATGACTAAAAAATATTTAAAAAATAAGACAATTTGAGTTGTTCCCCAAAATAAGGGCTACTTAATTTTTTGACTGCAACTGAAAATAAGTAGTAAGTAGTTTACGATACGAGAGTGAAAAAAAAATTCGAAACAAGCGGCTATAAATTAAAACATGACAGAAGGGATTGCTTTAAATAGACACGAGTTACGAATTTTACTTTTCGCTCGTGTATCGTACGCTTTTCAGTACAGATGACCCTTTGAAGTTTCGATCTGACGAGAAATGAATCACTTCTCGCACAGAGAAAAATGTTTTTGTTTTTGTAACACCATACTATAATAAATTATAATTTATAATCCAATAAATCATACTAATCCTATGAAGGTTTCATCTCAATATAATTTACTAATTTACATCAAGACATCGGGTCATCTTAATTTATTGGCTCCCTTATAAATATTATATGAGCGTTATTGGCCCTGTGAACTTGTCGTAGGTATAAACATTAACTAGTAGGACATTCCAGAAAATTGAGCCAAATTATACGAATATCATTAACCTTATCATCTTTTTCTGGTCGCAGAGTTCAATTTTCGTACGTAGTTAGGCGGGTCGAAAGTTGGTCTTCCGTGTTAAACTTAATCGATTATTTTACTTTCTTCAAAGTCGAAATTAAAAGTAGAGGGCTTTCTGCCGAGGTTTAAGCATATTATCTAAGGAGTTTGTGCAATTTTATCCAAGGAGACACCGTTTTTGCATCGAATACTATCTAAGCCTCATTTCCGAGCAGAGCAGTGGCGTAAAAAATGTGTTATGCTTACCTGCCAGTCAGGTAGGTGTGCTAAGTAAACGAAAATCGCAGATGCTATCTTTGCGCCGGCTTCTTGACTCTGTAACAGAAAGTTTAAAAGAAACTTAAGCTGATAGTGCACTTTGTGCGCCAGCTAGTTGCTACTAGTAAACAACGGAATAAATAACGGCAATCAAGCCATAAATGATATAATATAACAGCTCTGCAGCTTACAGTCAAATTGCCAACTGATCATGACATGACTATAAGATAAGGTTCTTAACAAGTCACATAATGTGCTTAATTGTTGTGCGAACAAATTGTTAGCCAACATTTTTATTAATAAAAGTTATGGACTTTTTTGGACAGTATATTATTTTATATTAGCATTGCGATACAGCAAAGTAAAGAATTTTCGGTATACTACTACATTTAATTTCATTTAATTTTTTGCAATCATGGTACATAAAATGTTACAGTTGGGAGTAGAACACAACTACACTATAATGTAATACACACTTAAAACTAGACTACATTTAAGGTATAGTCACAAAAGCCATGTGATCTGAGATGAGCACGTTATTAATTTATCTACTTATTATATATCTTATTAATGTACCTACTACAAGGGCTCATCTTAGAAAAACACAAACACTTCAAACGCTGCTATTTAGCGGCAGGTCAACGGGCGAGGTGGTATACTCTGTTTGGTTTGGTGTTTAAAAAAAGGTAAACAATCTTGCAGTATCTATTGAAAACTACGAGTAGAAAATAAGTTTTAGCAAATATACATAATATAATAAGGAAATACAGTAATTTACATTGTTTTTGATTCATTAAGTACCTAGTTTGGATTTTTATACGCATTTTTCAATAAAAAGATACTGCAAGATTGTTTACCTTTTTTTAAACACCTAACCAAACAAAGTATAGCTATCCCGGAGGACCCTGAATGAGGTCCTACCACCAGCAAAAGTGTCTTTAATTATACACACTTACAGTAGTAAAGAGAGCGAAGGTCTGATTCCTTATCTCTTGCTCCGGAAGATCTCCAGCCAGTATCAGCCAATCAACTATTCCTCGAACTTCTTCCTCTGCACCCTCGTTCCGGGCCAAAGCCTTTCTTCTTTTATCTACTATATCTTTGAATAAGATACGGAATTCCTTGTAATATGTATCTTCTTTCTTCTTGACTCCAGTCAGCCAACAGATAAGCGGTATCTGAAGCCACCATTTAGTCATTTTGGCGAAATATAAATTGTACATACTGTCGACAAAAAAAATTGATGAGTGAATTATTATTAGGTAATTTTTACTTATTATTTTGACACGCTCAATACGGTAATATAACATTGATAAAAAAGTGAATAATACTATCTGGTATACATTTGTCACTGCCGTTCTACCCGTTGGTTTCGTTAGAGTCAACGAAGCGATTGAAGTGTCACTGACAACAAGTTTATTGAAAATTTACGATGGGCAGTCCCATCACCATAGTGGACACTACAATCGCCAAACCGCTTGTCCAGCGTGGCGATTATAGGCATTTACCTCATCATCATCATCATATCAGCAGAAAGACGTCCACTGCTGAACATAGGCCTCCCCCAAAGATTGCCACAATGACCGGTCCTGCGCCACCCGCATCCAGCGGACTCCTGCGACCTTCACCAGGTCATCGGTCCACCTTGTGGGGGGCCTACCCACGCTACGCCTTCCGGTACGTGGCCGCCACTCAAGAACCTTCCCGCCCCAACGGCCATCGGTTCTACGCGCAATGTGCCCCGCCCACTGCCACTTCAGTTTAGCGATTCGGAGAGCTATTTCGGTTACTTTGGTTCTGCTGCGGATGGTCTCATTTTTAATCCGATCACGCAGAGAGACTCCTAGCATAGCCCTCTCCATTGCCCTTTGGGTGACTTTGAGCCTTCTTATGAGGCCCATTGTAAGCGGGCACGTTTCAGTATCGTATGTCATCACTGGCAACACACACTGATTAAAGACTTTCGTCTTCAAACACTGCGGAATATTGGACGAAAATATGTGTCGTAGCTTCCCGAACGCTGCCCAACCGAGTCGGATTCGACGATTGACCTCTTTCTCGAAGTTGGACCTACCTAACTGAATAGTTTGCCCTAGGTATATATATTCGTCTACAACTTCGAGTGTAAAGTCTCCGATTATTACGGGAGTTGGTGCTACATGGGAATTCGACATGATTTTCGTCTTATCCATGTTCATCCTAAGACCAACTCGCTCGGAGGCTTTACTGAGGTCAACGAGCATAGTACTTAAGTCCTCCAAGGTCTCAGCCAAGACTACTATATCGTCAGCGAATCGAAGGTGAGTGAGGTACTCGCCGTTTAGTTATTTATTTAAGTTTTATTGCACAAAACAAAGAAAATTGTACAAATGGCGGACTTAATGCTAAAAGGCATTCTCTACCAGTCAACCATTGGGCCAAACAATGATATGTTTATGTTGATACCCAGCCTTCTCCAGTCCAGAGTCTTAAAGACATCCTCCAGTGCAGCGGTAAGGGGTAAGCTTAGGGGAGATGACATCTCCTTGCCTAACTCCCCGCTGCAGCAGAATAGGTTTATCATTTCATTTTGGGGGGTATTTGCCATAATCGCCACGCTTGGCATGCGGGTTGGCGATCGCAGTGTCTCCACCGCACTTTAAGGATGCTGCTGCCCATCCCCCGGTGGTCTTGGTCGTAGTTTTCAGACATACCCGCGTCAAGTGTATGATCAGTAACACTTTAGTCCCTTAGTCGACTCCTACGACACTCACGGGAAGAGTTGGGGTGGTGACAAATGTATTCTTACTGCCGTCACCATACGGCATTTACCTCATAATCACGCATTACGTAATATAATATGAATTATGAAAGAGATGCCTATGCTGAAGATACTTGTTATGTGTATGAATTATGTATTATTTTTATACAAGAAGTAAAATTCATTTATAATTGTTAATTTAAGTGTCTTTCGTTACCTGCGGGTATTCTGCACTACATAATCAAGATTTGCCAAATCTTGTGATTCTTCTTTGGTCAGGCCCATCAGTGTTTCTGTAATTTCATCGTCACTTAATTAATACTTAGTTTCGTATCAACATCTTACAAACACAAAAAGTATTTTTTATTCTGAGCAGTTCGCAAAAAAATGTACACGATTGAGTACACTATTAACTAATTATTAGCGCTAAGTGCTTGTAACTCACTTTTTTCCTATTTTGTTATCAACTTTTTTAATAGTAGAAAATTAAATTATTGATTGAATATTTGCAATTAAAGCTTCGTAAACTGTACAGTTCTTTCTTAGATATGCAAAATAAAAGATAAAAGTATCAATAATATTATAAAAGTATAAAATTAAATAGCCATTAAACGATCTGTGTTAATTGTATACAGGGTGATTGGTAGTCCGATGCAAAGCTTTAAGGTGAAGTAAGTATAGACTATTTAGAACAATTTAAGCCAATATTGTCTTTGACGTAGTCTGAAAAAATTTTTTTTATAAATTTTTTGGTGTTTTCGTCAAAATACCCAAAATTTAAAAGGAACTGCTAATTTTTGACCAAAATTCACAATTTTCTCCTTAAAATTAGTTTTAAAGTACTAATTTCAATACCTGGTGAGATATCTGCGTTGATGATATCTCAAATGAAAAACCAATAATTAGGCATGGTTTTAAAAAGGTTTGAACAAAAAAAAACACACTTCGTTTTCTTTTAAATGATGTTAAAAATGGTATTTTAACATTTTCGGTTTTGGATCATGAACTTCAATATTCTGTAAAAAAAAACGTTTATAAAACAGAAGCTTTTATTATGCTTTCTTAGATTGATTACACGTTACTTTAATTAAATAAAATAAACAATAGTACGTTTATCGCTTAACTTGGTCAAAAACTAGCAGTTCATTTTAAATTTTGCGTATTTTGGCTAAAAACACCAAAAAATTAATAAAAAAAAATACATAGTCAGATTTCGTCAAAGACAACAATGGCTTAAACGGTTCTAAATGGTCTATACTTACTTCACCTTAAAGTTTTGCATCGGACTACCAATTACCCTGTATTTAAACTGATTAAGCTCGTAAGTGAATTTTCCGCGAGTAAATATCAATCAAGATTAAAAAAAGAATATCATACGGCAAACACACTGCGTAGTGATGCGGACGACGTCAGGGTAGACGTCAAAGTCACCGGCGCGTGCGCAGAGCCGCTGCGCCAGCGCCGCCGCCTCCACGTTGAATATGGGCGCAAACGCTGCCACAGACTTCTTGTTGTACGACGGAGTCACTGTCTTGCGACAGTGGCGCCAATCTTTACCTGTCGGAATAACGTCGTTTAGGGGCATTTCACTTTTAATTACACTTGGGCATTTCTTAGAGCGTAAACGGACATCTCATACATCTGGTCACGTCTTATTGGAAGTGGCTGAATGATTTGAGGTTGGTTTTGGTTGTCTTATAGAGAAACGGGTGCATTATCTGACGGCCGAAAATGATATCAAAAGATGCAGCCACTTACAAAAAACGTGACCAGGTGATAGATGTCCGTTTACGCTATGAAAAATGCCCTCAATTATCGTGACATTAAAAAACCATAATTGGTGTCCTTAAAAGTGAAAAAGCTCTTCGATATACAGTGTGTGTCTATGATACTAGCTTTTATCGAAACCGAGGAATGCGATGAAGATTTCTAGCCAAACCGTGAACATTATTCGATACAAAATGCTAATTTTAAAAGTAATTAACTTTATAAGAAAAGTTAATTGAGAAGCAATGTACTTCAAAATGGATCGTTAATTTGCACTTCACAATGACAGATCGCAGCCACTCACATCGTTTGACAACTAAGCATTACACGCGTTACATTGATTGTTCGGAGGAAATAAAATTAATTGTACGGTCAATTTAATTATTTGTCAAATGTTAACACTTGAAAACGTTTGCTAGTAATGCGTATTATTACCCATTTTCGTAAAAGCCCGGGTCATGGACACACACTGTATATCCTCGTATCTGTCACTGTGTCAATGCGTAGCAGGCATGTGTTTCACATGCGCTTTTTAGGGTTCCGTAGCCAAAATGGCAAAAACGGAACCCCTAGGTATAGTTTCGCTATGTCCGTCTGTCCGTCTGTCCGCAGCATAGCTAAGTGGCCGTTAATACTAGAAATCTGCAATGTTGTACAGGTATACATATTAATCATGCCAACAAAGTGGTACAATAAGAAGGAGAAAAAAAATCCCGGTACCTCCCCCACTGGTGAAGTAGGGATGATTTTTTTTATTTGCTGTAATCCTATTGTGTGGGGTATCATTGAATAGGTATCTTAATAACTAATTGTGCCCAAAAAAAAATCATGAATAAGGGGCTTATAGCATACTTTACAATAAAACTATTTCGAACATAATCGACCCAGCCGGTTTTGAATAGGTATGAAACTTTACACGTACCGGTTTTTATTAATTTAGTTAATTATAACCTGAGATCGGACAAATGTGCGTCATTGTTCGCAATAATATGGACATGACCTCAAAGTTGATTAAATGAATAATTAAACGAATAATTTATTGAATTTTGATTGTGAAGCTTTTAGGTGACTATTTCAAAAGGTTTTCCTAGTTACCGGTGTTAAATAGGTACATTTTTGAAAATGATTAATTATTCAATCGAACATATTGCGAAAACACAAATCAAATTATTTATTAACTAAATATTAACACCTCGGACATAGGTGATCTTGGTCGTTTTTCTTTGGTATATGACATCTAATATTTATAATTTATTCAATCGAATTTGGAGTCCATATTATTCCGAACAATGACGCACATTTGTCCGATCTCTGATTATAACTCATTGAATAAAACGTGTACATCTAGTGCGATCCTGACAATGATTCAATTGTTTTTTTTTCGAGACATTATGCTGTAGAAGTTAGCAACTTGTACTACTTATCCCGTATGCATTGTACTACTTGTACTACTTACCTCCAGTTAGAATTCCGTTACCTATCATGGGTTTTAGATAGTCGTAAACGGGTCCTTTCTTATTTACCTTGGTCCCTGATAAAATTAACTGTGAACAAAAAAAATCTAAATTATTTCTATTATTCTCCGACTTGTTTTTAATGTAATTAATTAAAGGTGACTTTTTACAAATGTTTTCATAGTTAGGACCGTTGTCAAAATAGGTAATTTTCTGAAAATGATTAAATTATTAATTATTCAATCTACTTTGGAATTATGTCCATATTATTGTGGACATGAATGATGATTATTAGTTTTGATTTTTTTCTTTTCTTTTATAGTTGTTTGTTTATTTTTATCTAAACTGTCTATTATTTATGAATATTTTTTTAAAATCTGAAATTATATATTTACCTTTATATCTTCTGGGTTTGAGACCACAATATTTAGCTCTGGACCCAGCCAAAATCTTACGCATTCGCCGTATTTTGCTATCATATCTCCAATCAACTTTAGCTGTTCTGTAATAATAAAAACTTGATTAAACATTACTTACTTTGTACGAAGAAAATTCTCATAGTTAGAAATGACTCTTGCGTAATAATTTCGCTCAAACTAGGTAAAAAATTGCGAAGTTCCTATAAACACTATTTTAATAATATACATATATGTATTTATAGTGAGTACCTGGAAACGATGAGTCCAATAGATACTTACTTTACTATAGAATATAATAAGACATACATACAGCACTGCAGGCTTAGCACACAGATTAATTATGGGCAGCAGCGTCATCATTTGGACACATTACTGCGATCGCCAATCCGCTTGTCCAGTGTGGCGATAATGACCATTTATCTACTAATACGTCTATACGCATAGTTAATAGGAGAGGCCAACGAATACTTCCCAATTCGCCGGATTCCTGTTTCGCCGGATTCTTGTTTTGTCAGATTCTTAATTCGCCACGTTTTTTTGATTAAGAAATACTACAGAAATATCGCGGTTATACCTATCCTATTAAATAAAAGGTAGACGTAGAGAAGCAAATCATTTCATACATAAGAAAATATAAGCACGTTTCTTTTACCTGGATGATTTAACGTATAATTTAATATTTCCGATGAAACAAGAATCCGACGTAACAAGAATCCGGCAAAACAGGAATCCGACGAATCGGGAAGTATTCAATTGTTTTGTGGTGAGGAGTGGTTACCATTGGGCTTAGCCATGAAGAGCAAGGCGTTGCCGAGCAGCGGCAGCGGCGGCGGGCCGGGCACGCGAGCCGCCAGCGCCAGCAGCCGGCGGCGTCGCGTGCGCCAGCGCAGCCATGCCAGCGTCGCCAGCACCGCGCCGGTCGCCACCACCCATAACAGCATTGTCTGAAATAGTAAAGAATAGAATTACACATGTTTTCGTGGTCGATTTCTGTCGAACAAACTCCAATCTTTTACGGATTTGTCCTCATATGACCCTTGCAAATATGATGTAGTTTCTGTATGTGGGTGTTTCTATGCGATTTTTTTACGTGTTTTTATTGTTCATTACCATCATCACTTTATTTTCCATTTCATAAAAGCAAACGAGACTATTATGCCAGAATAGCAGACAAATATGCATCTGCTGTAAGATAACCGAAAATGACTCCACTATTTATACGCAGTTCGTCAATTTGGGAATGGTAATGACTTGATTGGTGCGACAGAATAATCGCATAAAACTACCCATGTATGGTATTATGGCATATTTTAATGTATCTTCGAACTGTTATATTTTGGCTTTAGGCGCCCTCTTAGTTCAGACACCGAGAAACCAAACTGCGAGCGCGTAGCGAGGCCGAATACTTAAGGTGATTTCGTAGAGTGGGGGATAGAACAGCGAATGCTCTTTTGGTCTGCATGCACCATTAGATATACAAAGCTAGTTTTGAGAGGCAATAAGTATAGGTAGAGCTTTTCTCAAACTTGCAATTAAATTTAATGTCAGCCTCCGTAGATTAGTTGGCAGTGACCCTGCCAACTAATTTAGAAGAGCTTATTTATGTATTTATTTATCAAAAAATATTTGTTTCTCGGTCGTGGCTATCCATGTACATTAGTACATAGTGCATCAAGGGAGGTAAGTGCGGAAGTACTAACGAGAGTGTTAGAAGCCCGACGCCGTTAGGCGGAGCGCTTTTATGACCCGAGTTAGTAATCCGCTTACCGACCGTGATGCATACAATGTTTTTCATCACACTTGCCGACAAAAAAATAAGTTTTAATACATAATATTATTAAATGACGTACTGACATTTCTATTACTCCCTAGGCTATATCACTTTTCTATTACTCCCGCTACGCGCGCAAGCAACGGCGCGCTTAGACAGCAAGTGTGATGAAAATAATAGAATTAGTCATGTTTTCGTGATCGATTTCTGTCGAACAAACTTCAATCCTTTACGGATTTGTCCTCATAGGACCCTTGCAAATATGATGTAGTTTCTGTACGTACGTATTATGGCATATTTTAATGTATCTTCGAACTGTAATTTGGCTTCAGGCGCCCTCTTGCGCTCTCTCCAAACTGTGAGCGCTTAGCGAGGCCGAATACTTAGATAAACAAAGCTGGTTTCGAGAGGAAGTAAGTATAGTGCTTTTCTCAAGCTTGCAATTAAATTTAATGTCAGCCTCCGTAGATTAGTTGGCAGTGACCCTGCCTAAGAAGCTTATTTTGAGTATTTATTTATCAAAAAATATTTGTTTCTTGGTCGTGGCTGTCCATGTAAGTATCTATATGTATATCTGTTATATTATATCATCATTGCTATCCACATCATAAGCTAATTGAGCTTATGGCCTGGCCACAACCATAGTATATTGGTCTAAGGCGACCGGCGGGGCTATTCGCTCTATATTGTCCCAAGATATTTATTTATTTATTTATTATTATAAATAATAAAACCCGAAGTCGATTTCATAATACAAACGAACACCTAAAGAATATGTATACAATTAAAAAAACAATTCACTCATCTTTTTTTTTATCTGTTAAACAATTAAAATGACGTTTTGAAATTGATTTTTTTTTTATTAATTCCTGCCGTTATGTACAAAATATTCAATTAACCTTGACTAGAACTAAATGTTTTTGATTAAACTTGTCAATAAATTCCAACAAAATGTATTCGAAAGAGATGTAAATTTACCATTAAGTTCTGCTCTGCAAGACAAAATATTGTGAACAACATACGGCATGTTTCACAATCATCCAATAAATATGTACCCTTATATAAAACTATTAGTATCCCTTTCCCCAGGCATATAAAAAGGAAAGGACAGCAAATATTTATCTGACAGTTTTTTTACTGGGGTCGGTGAAGCCCTTAGTCTATAAGTATTTTTGAAAAAGCGTATATACCTGTACGCTATTGTATAATAGGTAGAAGTTGTATAATAGGTAGACTAGATAGTGAGTAAAATATTTATTAAACTATTCAAATTCAAATAATATAAATATGTGTTATTGTGTATCATGTACGTATGTAAATTCTTTATTGTACACAAAACACCGGCAAAAATACACATTTTTACAAAGAATTTGACAGGTACAAAGGCGAACTTATCCCTGTAAGGGATCTCTTCCAGTTAACCTTTGAGCAAAGGAGTCGTATCATATTGATGATATTAAAATTATTATACAGGGTGCCCGTTAGGAAAGGGAAAAAATTCTACAGCGGAATTCTGACCAAATTTGAAGTAAAAAATGTCATATGAAGTTTTCTGGATTCAGTCTATTTTAAGAAAAAATTAGATTTTTTCTTAAAACCGTTTTAGACCGTTATGCTATGATAAACGCATTTTAGGAAACGATTTAGTCACCGTGTTGTCTTAGTCTTGTTACACTTAATTGACAGAAATCAAATGAACAAAAATATTTTTAATTACCTACCTAGCAAATGTAAAAAAAAAACTTTAAAGTGAATTTTTTGCGATAGTTTGATTAATAAAATCTTTTTTGTGTATTAAGGCATTCAAAACATAGAAAAAATATTTTTTGTTTTGCAGATTTGACCAAATTTCATTTAACATTGTTTGCTTCTTTTAGCCTCAAGAATATGCTGTCACAATTTTTCCCTTTCCTCGTGGGCACCTTGTAAATGTATAATTGCAATCAACCCCGATGTCGTAAACAACTTTGATACTTATACTAAGCTAGCATTAATACTAAATATTAATCTTCTTATTCTTCCTAATTCCTAGTAAAATAAATTGTATGTCAAACAAGTAATACGTCAACATAGTCAAGTCTTATGTCAACATAGTCAAGTCAAACTATTCTTTATTCAAGTAAGCTTATTAGTTAATAAGCATTTTCGAATCGTCTGACACAATATCATCAAGAGAAAAAAAATCTACTACCGGTTCTAACCCTACACCACTGTGCTGAAAAGAACCAGTAAGAAACTCAGAGGGACTTGTTTTTACAAAATAGTATAATAATACATTTTATTAAAATAACATGCCTTAAAGAATTTATTACATCAAAAAAAATATTTTTTTTCAAACATTTGAGAGATAAATAAAGGATAATAATAAGAAACAAAAATAATTATTATTATTCAAGTTCACAATATTATTATGTATCTATCATCGTCCTGCCCAATGTGATTTATAAAGGACATATTCGATGGTTTAGAACAAAAGAAAAGCGATTATATTTTCGAACTCATTAGGTTTCAATTTCAAAAGCTCTAATTTAGTATACGGGCAGGACGAGGCTATATCTATTTAAATATTTATCAAACGGGTTAATCACGTAATTTAAGTCGATAATTGCTCGACATGTTTCGATCCATTTAGAGGATCCTCATCATCTAACTATACCTATACTACTAGAGATGTAAAGGTGAATTATAAAGACTAAGAAAACTATTATTGTAAAGCTAAAGAAAATCCGGAATAAGTAATTAGGGTAAAGGGCAAGAATGACGGTTTATCAAGATAACCTCAGAAATGCACAAGAAAAACTACTAAAACCAGTTTCTCCGAATATTCCTCGGAATGGTAACCAGTTAACCGCGACAAAATTTACGAAATGTCTGACTTATTTCTTTCTGTACCATCGCCAACAGAGTTAACTGGGCCAATCAACTTTTCGATTTTACTTTTTCGAACTTACAAATGTACGTCAATTAATACTATAGGTACACATATTTACAATGAAAAACCGTTGGAACCCAGATGTATCGACGAAAAAAAAAAAAAAGCAAAAAAAAAATGTATCGACGTGAACTTGTGTGAGGTCTAACGCATGTACAATTTATAAGCACTTTTCTAACTAACTTAACCCTTAAATTGGCAAATTTAAAAAAATCGTACGTTCCAGCCTCCTCGCCATTGTGTAGAGCACGAAATTCTGTCTTAAAAAAATACAAAAAGTGGGTCAATGACTATGTACACTGTGAGGTACATTGCCAATTGAAATTGTCACCTGCGTTACGCGACAAAAAAAATGTCGATCGAAAAGCTGATTGGCCCAAATAACATTGCTAGTTTCCGTACCATTTTAGTTGGTATTGGTAAACAGGGTCACTAACCTGCGAAGAAGCTGGAGTTTCAGTGGAACAAGCCAAGATACCAATCTGCAATCGTATACGATAAGCGATAACTAATATTGGGTTACCTATTAAATTGGCGTTTTTGGTCATAGACTTTAGTAGATCCCTAATTTTATTATCTAAAAAGAAACTTAGATATATTCTTTGTTTTCAACAGAGCACTGCGTAACAAAGGTTTTTGTATACTAATAATAGTTTTTCCCTTAAATAATATTAAAAAATAAGCTTGGAAAACAACTCTTGCCATATGCTACCGGTTCATATGTTTGAAATAGGTAGGTATAAATGTATGATAATACCTTGTTTTCTGAAATAGAGATATCTAAAACACGCCTTAGAAGTATCTAATATTATTGACAAAATTTGGTCTATTTTGATTTTGACATCAAAAAAATATACACAAAATAGACTTTTCACTAAATTTTCCATACAAAACGCCAATTTCATCGGTACATAATGACATAATATGTATGAGAATGACAATTTCCAACAAAAGTCATGTGACCATTCCTATATCGATACCTTTAGGCTCAAAGGGTGTAAACGCCAAATTGCCACTTTACAGGAGAAGCAAAAAAAGAAAAGTATTTTAGAAAAAAAATCATAACTTCTTTGTTTTTTGGCAGAATAACTTAAATTTTGGCCAACGTACTTGAATTTTTAAGATAAACATTTTGAATATCAATCATTTAGGATAAATGAATAAATAAAGAAAAAGGGTGTGCTATACTCCCTTAACTTTTTGAAATAATGGCGTTTACGCCCTTAAACTTCACATAATATGCAAAAAATGTAGGGAGTATTGGTTACTAAACGTTTGAGTTTTGGTCTAAATGGGGCATATATCACAATTACCATAGTTATAATCGATCTTATAAACTCATTCATAACATAGGCAATGCTCTGAATGGGTGTATAATACACCGTGGGGTTAAAAAAATACTTACAATCAATTAAAAGGTTGCTGCTTTTATTAAAAAAAATGTCTACACTGACTATGCTGTTGCTGATTATATTTTTCTTTTATGTCTAGGGATAAAAATAATGTTAATGGCGTTATTGGACAATTAAGCTACTACCAAAGCCCAGATTAAAATGCGATATGAAACCAGTAAAACAAACAACAATTCATCATAAATTTAAGAGTCAAACTCTTGTCGGCGTAACTGATGAATGTAACTGTATCCATCTAACTCTGTCTAAAGCCACCTCCTTGACTTCTTTATACGACACAACGTCTACTTTCTCTTTTATTTGTTTCATGTAAATTCCTCTATGTCTCCCTCTTCCTCGCTTTCCTTCAATTCTTCATTCTATTATGTTTTTTTATCAAAGCGTCATGTCGTATAAGGTGACCAAACATTTTCCCTCTCCTATTTTCTATTATCTTTAGCAAACTCCTTTTTTCATTCACTCTTTTAAGCACTTCTTCATTTGTGATATTTTTTGTCCAACTTATCTTCTCCATTCATCTCCAGCTCCACATTTCAAATGCTTCCAGTATCTCTCTGTCCTTTTTCGTCATGGCCCACGCCTGACACCCATAAAATGCTATACTCCAGATGAAAGTTTTGATGAGCTTCTTACAAACAGCAATTAATAATGACATCTTTATTATATAATAATTATATTTCTTGAACATATTGCGAAAGTACAAGTCAAATTATTTATTAACTAAATATTTTGTTTTCGTTGGTATATGACATCTAATATTTATAAATTATATTTATTTCAATAATATCCTCTAGATGCAATGTAAGGTACATTTACTCGCATTTAGTATTATTTTTCCTTATAATTACCAACACATACATATTAACTACTAACTTAAATATAATAGCATGCTTTTAGAATACTAATAATCACAAATCTTTACCTTTTGATTTTTATAAAACCTATAGACACAACTTAATATCTTTTACTCTCACATAGCATTTCTTTCTTTTTTAAATTACCAACATATAATTATGTAGATATTAATTAAATACTAAATGGAGTAGAAGACTTTTAAAATACTTAATCATTAAATTAAATTTATGTTTAAAACGCACTGAACCAAAAAATATAACTGTGCGTACTGTAAATTAAAAATGTCGACTGAAATTGAACGTAAATTTATACACATTATACACGATGTCTCCTATTTTTATCACATTATCTGTCTATACTTTTCATTTCACACTTGCAACATAGGTACGCCAGTATACAGGTAAGTATACATAGATTTAGAATGATGGTCATTCGCTTCTATACTGTAGTTTTAATAACGCAATAACTGTTCATTCTTGCTTTATAATTGGATAATGACAATGACTTATTACTATCGTATAGGTACACAGTACGTAAGCAATTTTGAAATAATAAAATAACTTAGCGAGCCTATAAGCCATAATTTGTACATTTCTTGGGGCGTATAAGTCAAAAAGTTTTGTTATCATAGGGCGTAAGAGGCGCAGCATGCCTACTACGTTACGGCGTATGAGTCATTTTAAAACGTGCAATGCAAGGGTACGGGCGTATAAACCTAATTTAGCCTACTAGAGTCATACTACCTAAATTAAGTAGCATAATTTCTACGTCGTATGAGCTTGTTTAGTTTTGTATTATAAACATTTTATAACAACTTTGTTATAAGACCTCTTTATTTTTTTTATTTCTGAACTTATTACCTAAATAAACAAAAAATTGTGTAAATGTATCAAATACGCCTCTTGCTTTTTAAAAATCTCCTAGAAATACGTGGGTCGTATATGCCCTAAATTGTCGAATTTCGTTGTTTTAACTACACATATCGATAGAGAAAAAAAAACTGAACAAAACTGCATTCAAAACTCATTTTGGCCAAAATGGCGTTTACGCCCTTTGAGCCTAAAGGTATCGATATACATTATTATGGTCACGTGACTTATCGGCTTATCGCTCGCAGAATGGCATAGCCAAGGCTAGACCTACAGGTTATTTATTTATTCGTATGCCATTTAAAATTTCAATACAGTCGTTTATTATAATGTTATACATTTACATTTTTTATCCACTGGATTACGTCGTTGTCAAGGCTAAACAAGTCAGATCAAATACCTAGGTGTCAGATCCCGACTAGAGCATTTTTGTTTGTGTTCATCACGTATATTTCTTGCTTGGTAGCCGTTCTTTTCTTTCTATTATAATTATACAGAGATTGAACAATGACGCGCGTTTGTCCGATCTTAATTATATAGTATCCTCGCTTAATACCCAGTACCCACAACACAGCCTTATTTGAATAGACCGTGGGACCAGTCGATTTATGTAAGATTTTCGGTTTGCATAGTTTAAGTAGCATAATTTTGCATATAGCCTACGTGACTTAGAAGACCGTAACCATGGCAATAACAGACAAGAAAAAGTTGATTCACTCAATTAGTACATATTTTAAGGAACCCGGATATTCATTTTTTTAAGCATGAATGTACAGGATGTACAAAAAATGTAGTCTACCTTTTTCGCTTATTCAGTGGTAATAAACTCGAAAAGTGGTACACTACATTTTTTGTTGAATATACCTACTTGCGATAAACAAACTAAGTATTAAAAAAATGACATTATTTTCACAATTACATTAAACTGTCACTCATTAACCCTGAGATTTATAACTCTCTGAAAAAAATTGTAAATGTATACTGTTATAGAGCTTGTCACTATTACGAAGGCTTTTATTAAAACGGTTGATAATATGCATTACCTGTAATCGTTTATAGTATTTTATGCAACAGTTGTTTAAGAGAGGTCAAAAAA
>JALPQI010006065.1:0-56376 GCA_025490895.1 Thaumatotibia leucotreta
ATATTGATATTTGGAAAAAAATGTCGAATACGTTAACAAAAACTTTGCCATTTTATTAGGTTTCTACTTTTTTATTAACGTATGTAAAGGTTTCAAAAAATCATAGACAATATTTTAACGTAAGTACAAATTTGTAAGTACAAAATATGTCCTTTCTAATGTACTCACCATATTTTTTTAAATGTTAATGCTGTAAGCGCTATCTGCGATGTATGGGCTTATAAGCAATTCGATTTCAATTTGTGAGTTACACTAAGTTACGAAATCCACTTTTGATGATTTTCATTAAATTATTAACGTGACTCCAAATTTTTTTTTTAATATTTAACGTAAGCATCAGCCATTTCCTGAACTACAACTGTGGTCGCAGTTAGTAATTGTGAGTCAAATAGACCTCTCAAAAATAAAACAAACAAGATAAACATAATTTCAATAGGATAATTAGAAAAGATTTATAATATATTACAACTATTGATTACAACTGACGATATGTCAGTGCGAGCGCGATAGAAAGCATTACGTACAGTCAACCAATTGGAACCCTAGGCCACTCAGGAACCATGTCAAAGTAACGTTATCAATCAGATTGTAAGACATTTCAAACGGCTTTTCATTTTGACATGGTTCTAGAGTGGCCTAGGGTTCCAATTGGTCGAGTGTACGAGTAAAACCTAACGTATCCTTTACTTTCCAACTCATGGTACGGAGCTACTGGTGCCACTACTAGCTATTTAATAAATAGTATAAAAATATAATTATACACTTTATTATAAATAGTAACATAGTGGTAAATTGTCATAAACAGATTTGTTTTTTCCATAGAACATTTTCTGCAACGAATTATAGAATAGTCCGAATACCTACCAATCCTATAAAAAACATTCCCCACGACACACAAAACGCTAAAAAGACCAAAAAAGACGGAAAAAGTGAATACGCCCGTAAATTGTGTTCATTATTTTTGTTTGTAACACCTCATTAGGTATTTTTCTCGCTCGTTTACAAATAATTCTTTATACAGTTTCCTTTACAAAAGGACGCCATTACCAATTACAATTACACTAACGAGACTCGTTTACTCTGCAAACATTGATAATTCTATACATACAATGTAAATCTGTTTATAAATATCTTGTAACGACACTATAATCTTAAATAAAACAAAAAGTAACGGTTACATTTTGTCCCGTTCTTACAAACGCAAATGTCAAAGTGACAGATAAGAACAAACACATTTTAAATTTAATAGTAATTAGTCTTCTATCATTACTAGTTTTCATTCGAATTTTGTTGTCTTTGGAACAAGGAAAGGAACAATTCGGCCCAGCGAATACCGAAATTCGTGAATTTCGCGATTTGTCTCTGTCACTTCAACGAAACTGTCATTAGAGTGACAGAGACAAATCCCCGAAATTTTCGAATTTCGGCGTTCGCGGTAGGTTTAATTAGGAGACCTAGGATAGTAGGTTTATTTGTTTGAGATTTAGAAAAACTTCATGGCAAAAAATACAATAAAATATATAATGCGAGATGTATGTCCATGACATGTTTCAGTGAATTAGTGCCAGACGGATAAACTACCAATGGCCTATAGGTACATAAAATTGTCAACTTTTTGTATGGGAATTTATACAATTTTGTAGAATTATACGCTTGTAAACTTTTGTGGTATAGGGGCCAAGTCTTAGTAAGTCTTTTGAGTACGGAACCCTAAAACCAAGTGCCAATATCCGTTACATTAGTTGCCAATAAACACAGCTTTACGCGTTAACGCTAAAACATAAAACAAGACCTATTTAGGTTGTAAATGGCTACAAAAGTCCCTTTCAGAAACGAGTTTAACGTTTATGTCGCTGTTGGTACTTTATCCAGTTTCATCAATTGTAAAACCAGCTAGTGCGTTCGAAATTCAAACATGGATCGTTCTATGTTCGAATTTAAAATTTAGAAATCGTATCGAACGGGAATTAAATTTTATAGTCTGACACTGAGAGTATGAATTAAAAAAAAACCACTGTCAAACCAACTTTTCTCTAGAAAGGGTCTCCAATTTTGAAAAATGAATGCTTTAAAAGTTGACAGCCCATAGTTGAATTTTGTGTCGATGTTTACTACTAGCATTGAAAATTTTCTATGGTTTAATTTAAAAAAAGCATGCAGCAATAAAAAAAAATCTTTCGGCGAGTGAGCATTGCCATTCAAAATGAAGACGTATTCGAATTTCGAATCTCACAGACTAAGCTCATTGCTCAGTCGTTGAAAGTTATTTCAGTTAAATTAGTCAAGTTAATTAGACGATTTAGAATTACTCGATGCGTATCATAATATATCAACTCCGCGTAATGAGGATTTCCTAGAAAAGATACGGACGGACAGGCACTGCATCCAAAATCTGTGAAAAAAATCAAACAACCTAAACAGTTCATAAAATGAGAATATCTCTTAAAACAAGGGAGTTAAGGTATAGAATGGAATGATAATTGGAAATCGAGATGAAGAGATAAATGTGTAAAATGCGGAGCCAACTTTTTTTGCAAGGGCGTCCGTCCTTTGGAAAGTTCGTACTTTTGTCATTGGATTTTTAAATAAATATTCTAAAACTGATGACACATGGCTTGGAGCTTGTTTGGGCGCAAAAACATGGGCCTGCGGCTTGTTCGTCGGACACTGTCATTTGTTAGCTCTGAACCTAAGCTTTTTGTTTTTTTTTTAACTTTGACACTTGACGCCCTGAACATGGATTGGATCTGATACTTAATTATACACAACATTTTATTTATTTTAGAAGTCGATATAATAGATATACATACATTACATCGCATAATGCACGATAACGTAATTCAGTAATTCGTCAATGTCACTTACGCCATAATTAACGTAACATGTAGTAAGCGCCATAGACAAAAACGCACTATAGTAGACAATTTAAATATTGCAATTCAGGTAATTCAATTACACTTTTTAAACAAATTACACATTACAATATAAAAATATAAATTTGACTTAATGTGGAATATTTATGTGGAACGATTTAGATTAGCAAGATTTTAATAGTACATTGTGCATCAAGGGAGGTAAGTACGGAATTACCAACGAGAGTGTTAGAAGCCCGACGCCGTTAGGCGGAGGGCTTTTATGACTCGAGTTAGTATTCCGCTTACCGACCGTGATGCATACAATGTTTTTCATCACACTTGCCAACCAAAAAATAAGTTTTAAGACATAATATTATTAAATGACGTACTAACATTTCTATTACTCCCTAGGGAATTTCACTTTTCTATTACTCCCGCTTCGCGCGCAAGCAATGGCGCGCTTAGACAGCAAGTGTGATGAAAAATATATTATTGAATATACGTAACTAATTAACTAAAGAATATGCATGTATTTAGCAAATATTGAAATTAATCATACAAAAGATACCCAATGCTTTATTGTACATATAAACATGACACAAAATTATGGGTTTGCCTGTTGGAATTGAAATTTTTAGTAATTTGAACAATAACTTAATTTCAATAAACATGCTCTTCCCCAGCGATGCTCATTACAGGCAATTATCAATGGCGGCCGTGGGTGTTGTCACATGGCATGGCCGTAATGGCAACAATTAGTACGCATGCGCTGTGTGGTGCAAGTTAAGAATAAACTGCATTAGATCATTTTGTCAAGGTAGTTTAAATAGTACATGATATCTTGTAAAACCTCGGGATAAAATGTTACACTGTTTATCGTTTTCGCCAATTAATTCGGGCAAAACGGTGGCTTGCTTAGCAAAAGTTGTCACTCAGACGCCACGTCAGCAAAACGTCAAAACTCTAATAGAATTTTAAGCACATGCATGTAAGTCCATATTGCTCTGTGGACCAAGACTTATGTACCGTCAACTGCTACAACTTTGCACGGAAATTCATGTTTTTTTCAAGTAACTCTCAAAGTATGTGTTATCTGTACTCTTTCTTACATTGCCAAGCTAATCTAGTTCAAAATACATTGGTATCAGGGTTCAAAGTATGTCAAATACTAATAGTTTAGCTTCTAGAAACATTTAAAGTTACAGTCAAAGTTGTAGCCAAAAGCTTCAACTTTGCCTAGTGGATTATCTGTGGTAATATATGGAGAATTTAAAAATGGAAACCCTTTTTAATGTTATAGCAGTCGTATCTAAGCCAAGGTGTTAGTAGAATACACTAAATACTACGCAAGTCTTTTTTTTACGACATAGGCATAGTTGTGACGTGTTCGACAGCATTTCCATACATTGTCCAAAGCGTAGCTAGGGTTGTGCCAAACAAAATAGACACCAATAATTTTACGAATTTAAAAAATTGCATTTCTTTTATTAATTTGCTAATTTTCAGTATTGTAAGGGTTGAAATAACAAATAGTTAATAGTAGCTAAAGATTTAATTAATAAAACTATTTTTTTAGTCATATATTTTTTTATTACGGTACATAACTACATGATAGTGACAACCCTAGACCAGGCAATTTTGGGACATATACATTCTAAGAAACCTTTCCCAACATTGCCCGTCGTCATTCTGGCCTTAAAATAGATTATTTACATGAAAAACTACATAAAGCATCGCAAAGAGCATATTTACTTACCATATGAGTACTCCACAAGTGGCTATAACAGATATTTTCGCACTTATGATAAAAGTTTTGAACACATCGAAAAAACACGCGGTTGCTTTTTAAGCGTTGACACCGACTGAGTTTAAAAGTACCTGTGTTGCCAGGAAAAAATATGTTGAAATGGGTTGCCAGATAAATTCTACATATTTTACTATTTATAGAAGAAAAGAATATGTAACAGTTTGGTAGAAAAGTAGGTTTTTGTAAAATGGGCAAAATTGTAGCAGGTTGGCAAAGTTGCAGCAGTTGACGGTATCGGTATTTGGCGTTGAACCTGCGGTGTCAATATATCAGTCGTTGGCGTCCAGAAGGTTAAGCCTTCTGTAGCCTATCTCAATACAAGATATTTACTTAAGTTTGGCTTTATTGGTTATTGTATAGTGGTGACTGGTGTCATCGCTGATTGACTATTTAACCATAAATAATAAACAACATATTTTGTGTCTGACAACGGAATTTATTAATAAGTAAATGTATGAAAAATTACGACGCAGTTGTTAGTAGTTTCCAAGAATATAAAATATCTATATGAATTTTATGAATTTCCAAGAATATAAAATATCTGAATGAATTAATATTTGTATAGATATTTAAATTACGTGATTAGACTGATTAGAAAGAGGGAACGTGAAAAAGAATGTCTACAGAGGCCATTTTTTGATTTGCGTATTTATGAGTAGGTATACATAGTAAACCAGTTTAGTCACTACCACTTGTGGTTAGAAAAGGCGTGAAATTCATATTACCTCCCGTGGGCGGTCCATCGCACTAACTTTATCGAAATTTGCCGCCTCTTTACTAACAAGTATATTTGCCAAGCTTTACCAAGTTGACATTAATGTTTCGTTATATTTGAAGTGAACAAAAAGAATTGTAAAAAGTGAAATGTCAACTGTTAAAAGTTAAAATGCATCGTGCATTATCGTTCCGGTCACGTTCCCCGCCATCGCTGCACTGAGACTATTTGTAATGCAATTCATTCCTGGAATGGTTACATAAAACAAAGCTATTTTCTTTATTTATAATGTTTATGAGTTCATTTGAAGGATTAATATCGGTAAGTATTCGAAATGGCGCTTACGACTTGCAATGAAATGATCAATTTGTAATAATTATTAACTAGTCGATTTATGTGTGTTTTCGTGATAAATAAAATAAAAGGCGCTTACATTCCTATTAGTTACAACATTGCCTACTATGCCAAGCTTTGCCTGGTTTGAAAAACTACAATCAATAGTAAAAATGCTATTAATGTGAGAGAACGGATCATTGCAGTGGCAGATACGTATTTTAATAAGATCCGTAAACCTCGAGAATCTGTCAATCAAGTCAAGAAAAAATGCCAGACCCAATATCGCTCTTACAGCTTTTTCAGAAGCGCTAGAACTACGACCTTTTTTAAGACACATTCTCATGGAATGGTCCTCTAAGGAATCAAATGCAGAGGGTTGCGAGGAAAAACACTGTTTTTCAAATTTACCAAAGTTGGGAAGGGTCGGAAAAGTTGTTGTAGCATTTGGAGGTACGTGATAAGCGTAAGCGCCAATTGGCTTATAATAAAAATATAAAAATATTTTTTCTATCTCTGAATAATATTTCATAGTAAGGTTTCGCGAAATAGTTTTTATTGTAAATAAAATTTGAAGACAGTGTCCTCCAAATTCTCATAACTTGAGTCCTTTTTTTTTTTGAGTAATTTAAGTACTGGATAGAACCTGGCTGTGTAATTACAGTACAGCTAAGGAAACCTCCTTTTAAGGCGTATTCGATTCCCATCACGGGGAAAATATGCTAAAAACTAGAAATGCTTTAATTAATTAATTGCAGTCACCATTAAAACACGTAATAATTTAAGGGATCGGATGACAATTCTCCGAGTAAGGACCTATAAAAGCATAGTAGACTTGTTTTATGCTTATTAAAGCTATTTTTGAGAATCTAAAAAAGTGTGCTAGTTATATAATAGTTATTAAACTGAGCGCAAACAGTAGTGATTCCTAAAATTGTTAGTCACCAAAAATTCTGGCGTAAACTAACAACAATGGCCTAGTCAAGACAAAGATAACATTACATCATAACGTTGAAATAGTATCTGTGTGCCATAAAACATTCCATCTAAAAACAAAATTGCAATGTTAAGAAAAAATTGTAACGTTATACAGGGTGCCCGTGAGGAAGGGGAAAAATTTTAACAGCATATTCCTGAGACTAAAAGAACCAAAAAATTTTAAAAGAGTTTTTGTCAAATCTGCAAAAAAAAAATGTTTTTCGCATCAATACACAAAAAAAGAATTTTATTAAATTAAACTATTGTAATAAATGCACTTTAAACGTTTTTTTTTTTAATTGCTAGGTAATTAAAGATTTTTTTTGTTCATTTGATGTCTGTCACTTAAATGTGACAAGACTAAGACAACATGGTAACAAAATCGTTTCCTAAAATGCGTTTATCATAGCGTAACGGGCTAAAACGGTTTGAGGAAAAAATCAAATTTTCTCTTAAAATAACTAGACTCAATCCAGAAAACTTCATATGACATTTTTAACTTAAAATTTGGTCAGAAATCCGCTGTTGATCTTTTTCCCCTTCCTCATGGGCACCCTGTATAGGCATAGTAACAGTAGGAAAATAGGTACCTCATCAAATTAATAATCTATAAAAACGCATTTTCTTGTCATAGCTTTATATTAAAGGCATTCAATACCCATCACATTAATATAGATCCAGTTAAAAAATCGTTATTTGCGTGACTATTGCGAATACCAAAACTAACAAAAACGCTGGGCGATTTATAAAATTAACTCTTAACAGTTCCTGGTTAAAATAGTATCCAAAACTAGAATCTAAATGCTTAATAAGTATTTCGAAACCCTAATGGGAAAATGCTTTGAACAAGGTCTGACCAACTTCATTTTAACCTGATTATTCGTTTTGACGATTCTTTTAGGCGACTAAAACCAACAACTAAAATCAGTAGCGTCGAAACCAAAACGCACTAGACATCCCTCGAAATTCCAAAGCCGAATATTCAATAATAATCGCTCGAACAACGAGCGCACGCATCGCAACCGGTTGCCCCGGTACCACGAAGCCTGCTCGTTACAATCTAAAATTATATCAACTGGTTACTGGACTTTTATGAGGTACCATTTTACGCTTTGAGCTGTAAAAATTTGGAAATTTGATTGCTCTTTTGTTTTTATTCGGTACCACGAACGTCAAAAATCGTATGTTTCGGGCATCTTTGTCACTCCAACGAAGGCGTCATTGATGTAACAGAGACAGATACACGAAATTTACGATTTTCAATGATGTTAGGTCTGAGTCCTGCAGTGAATGTTCTGGTTTTTGAAGTTTTATCTACCTTGGGGTTAACATTTGTGGTTTAGGCTGTGTTTTTGGATTGGCAGATACTGTTTTACTGGTGTCGAGTTCAAAGGTGCCTGTATTACCAAAAACGTGTACGTATTGAATTTTTGTCCTGCATTTTAAGTAAATATACTTCAATATTTGAATTTTATATAATTTAAATTTGCGGGTGTCCATGGGCGACGTTAATCGCTTTCCATCAGGCGATTCGTCTGTTCGTTTGCCACCTATAGCATAAAAAAAAAAAAAAAAAAAAGAACAATATTTGAAGATATTTATATCAAAAATCTGATATTTATCTTCATGTGATACGATAGTAAGTAATAGGAAAATATATTCCCAGCAAGAAATATTAAAAATATATGTTATTTAAATAACCCTAGGCCAGTTTGTATGTCCTTATTATATTAAACCGAAAGAGGCGTATCATATTTACGATTCCAGTTTTTACAAATACGTATCTTAATCGTCTTCGTTATTATAATAAAATATTCTACTTATTCCTTATACAGTAACAATTGTCCCAGTTAATTCTATACTTCATAGTTAATTTCGGTTGCATTTTTTAATTAACCGTTAAAAAAAGTTAAAGATCACCTGGTAGAAGTCTCATTACTATCATCATCTGCTATTGTGTCTATAAAATGTAGGACCTTATAATTATGGGTATAGAGTTGGTAATCGTTTGGGTTGGAAGGTCCCCATTGTTTCTACAAGAGGTCTCATGGTACAGGGTGATTGCTGAGAGCTTGAGGTCCATAATTGGTCTCTGCTACTGGTCTTAAATAGGTTGCTAACAAATGTGGTGTGAATTGGCAGGGTCTGATGATTGTACGGAGGATTTATTGCAGGTTTCGCTATTTTAATATATGTATAAAATGTGCTTACGCCTTAAGATTGCTTAACGTATGGACATGCAGGTATGTATATATACAGGCTATTTGTATGAGATGATAAGTTTAACAAAATTCCTAGCTCAGTCTTCGGAATGCATTATCGAATTAAATAGAGGTTTTTATTAATTTCCACTTTACAATGATTATTGACTGTCCGGCAGATTTATTTAGTATAGTTTACATATTTAGGTACGTCCGATGTGACCGATACGTCCTTTGTGACGATAATGGGATGTTTTTTAATTTTAGTTTAGTAATTTTTCTACAGAAATAGACCACATTATGCTAAAATTAAACAAAATTTACATAGAAACATCTTTAAAAAAATTCGCCTGCAAGTCAGACGCAACCCATAAGAATTCGTTCCAAAAAAACTCCGTGATTCATTCGGTACCTGGCATTTTGACGTAACGGCCGAGGGCAAAAAATGCCAGAACGGACTTTTAGAACACGTAAAACAATATTTGTTTTCTAAAATATAGCTTAGGAACTTCACTTTATTGGTGGGAAAATATTCTAAGTTTTTAATACATTTGTAGTATATTTTGAAGGATTATTATGGCGCTTACGTCATTAGCAAAAATGCTTCAACATGCAACGCTTCATGTCGTAAGCGCCAGTAAGTGTGAACTTAAGGCATTTTTACAAGATAAATACACATGTTTTTAATTGTCACGTTTAAGTCTGACCCATAAAAATCAAACGCCATAACTATGTATACACGACAGTATAACTTAACTTTAAGATAGTGTACACTTATTTTTGGTATTTTAGTTTGACCTATCTTATTAACAACAACACAACAATGTGCGAAAAAATAGTAAAAATGCAAGGCAAAAGCCGTATTATTGACCAACGCGAAACAATGTAATATAGGCAATTACATATTTTATAATAATCTAATTACAATAACGTTTAACTAAGCATCTCTTTGCAGTACGATTGTACTGTATGTGTAATGAATGGTTTTAGTAGATCGATTGCCAATGCAAACTATACATTCATGCACTTTATGCTCTTTATTATAAGGGTCACTCACGAATGGTCAGTTAACTGTAGCGGCTATGGTACCTTAACGCCCATTAATTATGTAAAGTAAATTAAACTACGCTATTTTTCCAAGTAGAAATCTTGTTACAAATCGGATCAATATACACTAATAGTTACAACGACAAAGACTTTACCACCTTTATCATAAGGCTCATGCTAATAGATTAGCGCCTATATGATAATTAGTCAGTCATTAAGCTACTTACATCTATTTAAAACTGTGAAGCCAAAAGTCATACTTCGTTTAGTTTTCTTGAGAGTTAAAGCCTTTTAGAACTAAAGGCATTAGTTCTCGGACAAGCGTATCCAAAACATAAACGTCACGATTCATCGTCAACTCGTAAGAACTTACGTCATTTTGATTCTAAAGTTACAACACATGCGCTCAAAAGAAAAAAGTACTAAGTCATAGCATTTATACGAGACATATGATCTTTTGGATGTAGAGGGGTCGTTCTTGGACTCATGAAGCGTAGACCACCAATGGTGATTAGAGGCGGGCCGCGACTTGGTAGGCGGTTTTTGCCCACCGTACCGTATGGGTGGACATAGATACGGATAGGTTGTAAAAGTGCGTATATCCGGTTTATACTCTTTTCAATTGGAAGTTTCTTTGCAATATTTAATAGTATTAAATATTACTTAATGTTTTATAGAAATTTACTATAAGATTAGATGTAGATACAATATTTTTTGTGATTCACAAAAAACTTTATTTTTGTCACAAATCGCCAAGTAGGTATCGTAAAATCCCTTGACCCCTTGAGAACGACTCAAATCCTTAAATTATTTTATTACTGTAAAGTAAAATTAGATGTTTTTTATCATGTAAAACCATATTTTGAAAGTTTTTTATAGTTATGTTTTATACCTACATGTATTGAGCATTTTACGTCACATAATCAAACCAAAACATTTAAACAAGTCTCATACAATAATGCTTCGACTTGCTCATTACAACTACAGATACCGTTTATATTTTTTTACGTTTAAAATAAAACGATAATCTGCTAAGTGCATTACAACAATGCATACAACAAAAACCTATCGACATGGACGTTACAATGTCAAATAACATGATAATGTTTTAAGTCTAAATGTCAATTAAAGTAATTAATGGTGTAAGTGTAAGTGTTGCATTAAACATAGCTGTATACGTTTAGGACTTATAGGTCATTCGGTAGGTACAGTCAACAAAAAATGTGGTTTACCACTTTTCAAATATATATGGTAATAAAGTCTAAAAGTGAACCACATTTTTTGTTGACTGTACCTAAAAACATCACTTAAAGTAACGTAATCCGTATTTGGCTAAAATGTTGTAAATGCTTTTAAATTTATTGATACCTTCTTAACCGTTTCAGTGCGGATGACACGCTAGGCGTGTCATGAATGTTTTTAACGAATGGCGTATGACACGATAGGCGTGTCATCATAATGTATGGCGTAAGGCACGTTTGTCGTATCATGAAAAAATTGTTCGCAGCCATAGATAAAAGTTTTTGAAAGTGGAACACGCAAAGAATCGATCTTCTTCGGTTTCTGAAATGAGAATGACACTTTAATGATAAGTTGATAAGGTCTTTAGGTTTTATTACTTGAGTTAAAAAATACGCTTTTATTATAGATTTTGTATGTTTGCACAATAATTGTGATATTTTTTCCTAATTTTAACGGGAATAATTAGTATTTTTTTTCTCTTTGTATATAACAAAAAAAAATGTATGGACATTTTGTGTTGTGATACTCTTTCTCCTGAAAGGATGAAAAAACCTACGATACATTCCAAGGTGGCAAAAAATTAATTAAAAAGGCAAAAATAAAAAAAGCTCTTTATTTCGTAATGCACACCGTTCATTTCATTACTGACAAGTGTGACGAATAATTATGGTTGATTACAACCCTTTGTATTGCAAAGGTCATTTCTTATAACGGTTCTTGTTTGATTTTACTCGCACAGTGCAGTAAAGGTGGATTTAGACCAATCAAACATTCGCTCATTCAATCCCCCACTCTACGATATCAACTAATATCGACGAATCACGTTTTGTGTAACGAACGAATTTCGTAGAGTGGGGGATAGAATGAGCGAATGCTCGTTTCGTCTAAATGCGCCTGAAGATTAATAGGTTTTTTTTTCTTTTTGTCTGTTTTTTATAAATGTCTGTTAAAGATAAGATTACTAAATCTTACCTAAGCAGAACTTTAACATAACCTAGTTACTATGTCTTAGGTTTTGCAAGTTACTTATTAATCATTTACGAAAAAAAATTGGGTTGTTTGTTGATATTTTTTGTGACGAAGGCAGACAACTGAGCTCAGCCAAAGCGAGAACTGAGGCCCATGAACATAGTGACCAAAAAATCGCCTATGCGCTGCCTACCCTGAGGACTTAGATGGATTGCCTCTATGCCAGTAATTACACCGGCTGTCTTACCCCCAAACCGGAACACAGTAAATACTGTGCCTTTTCTTATGGTCTTTTCGTCATTCTCTAAAGGTGCATTCGATCGTTACACAAATCGTGATTCGTTGATTTCGTAGAGTGGGGGATGGAATGGCGAATGCTCGTTTGCTCTGAATGCACCTTAATAGGTATGTTTTGTTTCTAAAGACAGTAATTTACGCCAATTTGCGGGATTTTTCCGATATTACACCAAACGCATGGCGTGACGCCGCTAATTTATATAATTGAATCATCGCCATTTCATTTAGCGGGTAACCGTTGTGTTGTGAGCGAACGATTGTTCCGGTTAGGGTTGCCTACCGTGAAATTTTAAACGTCAATTTCGAGTTTCTGTCTCTGTCACACAAGTGACGCCTTCGTTGGAGTAACAGAGATGGCTGGTAGAAATGTACGCCTCCAGGCCTACTGCGAAGTGCGAACTCCAAAATCCGCAAATTTCGAGGCTTTGTCTCATTCACTCCAACGAAGGCGTCATTAGAGTGACAGGGAAAAATCCTACACAAAAAAAGTGAAAAGATTTTGCAGTTTGCCTTTAATAAAATAATGGCTCGTGGTACATACGAGTAAGTACATACGAGTATGTATAATAAAATTTATCAAAGTTGTGCGCTGCGAGTCATAGATATGAAATTTCTACCAGACCTACTAGTGTTAGAGGATCTATTTTAGATCCTCGGTCTAGAATATTTTAATTTCAGATCTGTAATGTAACTTCATGTAGGTTTTACTCGGTACGTAAACTTGTCCATCGCGCTCGCTCCAATAAATGAGTGCGAGCTGCGAGCGCGATAGAATGCTTTACGTATCCAGTAAAACCTAACGTTACCGATACTTGCAAAGTCATTGTACGGCTACTGGAGGTACATTCCACGAAAAAGTCTACTTTGTCGGGAAAGTGACAGCTAGGAAAGCTGCCTGAGAAATATATGAAAAGTGCGAGAATTCTCTATAAATACAAACACTCAGTTATAAAATTAAGATACACCAAAAATTTGTATTCGTAACTTTCTTAAATGTACGCGAAGAACGGCGTCACGTACCCGACATTCCCGTGGAATGCACCTGGAGTACAAAACTGCTAATTTATGAGAGTTGCACCAATTATGCGACATTGCATTCTCAAGTTCATATTTGTTAAAATTTCAATTCTTTCCTCTTAGAGCGTCTAGACAAAACATGGCGACAAACTCGAGTTCCACATTTAACAAAAAAAATATAACGGTCAACGGCAGCTTGCAATTAGTGACCCTATTTGTACATTAATTAGATTCTAATTGCCAGCTCTGTGTTTGTAATTGAGACTTTTTTCCGACCGCCATCTTCAGCATTATTCCCTTAGCTTGCATAGAAGATTTCTTATGGAGGTAAATGAGCAGACGGATCACCTGGCTGATGGTAAACATCGTCATTCGTCAGGCGAATCTCAGCCAAGCCAAGATGCCATTCTACAAGCGCATACGATAATTAATAAATGTATTAAAATGACAGATTCTAACGAAAACCCAACGGCATCTTGGCTAGGTCTAAATCATGAAAGAGATAGAATAGATAAGATACCTAATCCTTCTCAAGACGGATTTACACCAAACGAGCGAATGCTCTGCGAATGAAATATTGGGAGTAACTAAACTGAGTAATCTCAATTTACATACTTATTTTCGTGACATTAGAGACATACATACTTTTTTTGTTTCATAACTGAAAAGTACGCACGATGCCGAGTAAAATGGTGTATGTATAGTACAGTCCATGATCGCATATAAAAATTAGAAGGTACACTTTTACTGCAAATGACCCAGATATCGTTACGGTTTAGGTTCCAAAAATATATTTACACGAAATTGCCTTGACATTAAGGTCATGTAAATATGTTTTTGGCGCCTAAGCCGTAATGATATCTTTGATATCGACTGTACTATTGTACAATGCTAGATCCAACACATTTCTGAAAATGTCCCAAAATGTTAGTATTAAACGTTCCCTTTTTGTCATCATGGGCTCTACCAGGTACCAGCCTACCAATTTTTTTCAAAATCGAAGATGTCATTTAAATGTACAATTTTTTTGAGAATTTTCACAAATGTAATTCTAAGCTCTAGGTAATATATCTATTTATACTATATTCATAGTAAGTCATCTGTGTTAACAGTGCTTAACCTATAGTATTTCTTTTGCTCGGCAAGCGTGTACAATACTACCCCAGACGTGACCCGTAACTTGACACCCCAACATATGCTACCGGTTTCCTCACGAATGCCTGCACTTAAAACAAACCACTAAGGTTCAATTTCGAGTAACAATCGTGCTGTGACAAATTTTGAACAAATCAACACGTGTTTTCTGTCTGGCAGCGGCAATGGGGTCTAATATGGGAATGTGTGATTTGTCGGTCATGTTAAATGGGTATTGATAGGTTAATAGTTACGTCATAAAAACGGTCAAGTGTGGTGATCAGTGATCAAAGCCAAGGGTCTGAAACTAGAGTTAGTAGTGTTTAGTCATAATTGGTCGTGTGGTGACGGCAGTAACAATACATTGCCACCACCCCAACTCCTGCGGGTGTCGTAAGAGTCGACTAAGGGATTGAAGTGTCACTGACCATTATTTGATAAAAAAGATTGATGATGGGCAGCAGCGTCATCATAGTGAACACATTACTGCGATCGCCAATCCGTTTGCCCAGCGTGGCGATTATGGGTGTTTACCTCTTAATGCGACTATACGCATAGTTAATAGGAGAGGCCTACGTCCAGCAGCGGACTGAGATAGGCTGATGATGTAGGCTCATAATTCATTTTTAAAAACAAACAGGAAATGCAAGAATTTGGTAAATAATGATCTAATATACATAGACCACTTTAAAAGTTATCGTTAATATAAACAACGTCTAAATGAGTCATTGATAAGATGGTAATAAATGGTTACGACTATTACAAGTGAACTGATTATTATGTTATATATTATATATAATATTGTTTTGAGGTTTTCAACTTTTTAAAGCTACTGTATAAGTGTATATTTAGTCAAGAAATAATCACCAAATGACAAAAAATCTTTCTCCAAGATCGCGTCATCCTTTTTAGGGTTCCGTAACTCAAAATAGAAAAACCGTAACCCTTATAGGATTACTTGCGTGTCTGTCTGTCTGTCTGTCCTTCATGTCTCGATTTGCTCCGAAACTTTTCGATCAATTCAGTTGAATTTGGCACACATATGTAAGTTGGTGACCCAACGATGGAACGTAAATTAATTTTAAATATGAGTGCTACTTTTTGGCGGTAAATTAGAAAATAAAATAAAAAGTTTTCCAAACTGTATCATGTAATTATATCAAATGAAAGGGCTTAGTGTGAGGATTTTAAATATATGTTTTATTATGATTATATTGAAGTTAATAGAATAAATAGGCGAGATATGACCATGGACCATTCTAAGACCATTACCAAAAAATATTTCCTTACATATAGTTACAATAAAACCTGTAAGAAGTTTGTAGTATTTTAAAATATCATAGAAAAGCTCAATATTCTTGAACGTATTTGAAGTCTGTTCAAAAGTGAACCATATTTTGAAGTCAGTACTTACGGGCCTTAGGCACTGGTCTCACCACGAGCTACTAAGCTATGAACTATCGGCTATAAACACAAACAAAAGATACGCACTCCCGGGTAAATAAAAGAGACACGGCGATACTCGCCCGGCGGTGATAGCTGATAGCTGGGCTCGCGGTGAGACCAGTGCCTATAGTTGGACGGTTCTTTGGTAGTTTTAAAATTTAACCTATAATTAAGTTTATCTTCTTTGATTATGGGCTATTTATATCAACATAATAGATTCTGTGATCAGAGTTTACATGATTATTTCCATCATAATTTCAAAGTTTCACTTCAAATCGAAAGCATACAATAAAATGAACCAAAAGCTTGTAAAACACTGAAGTTAATGCATAAATTAAATTAAATTAAACCTACTACTTCCATCTAAATGGCTAGATTTCTGGATTTGAACAGTAAAATGTACATAAACTCTAAAACACTGCTCGTAATGGCTTATAAAAGAAAAGTCGTATGTTAATATGAAACTCTTGAAAAGATACGACGTTTCGGAACAGTTTGAACAGGATATTTCCATTTGCAGTTTACGTTACCGTTTACTGCTCTTGCTATTCTATTTATGAATGTTGTGTTTTGACTTAGGGCGGGTTGCACCACGCACACTTTATGGCCCGGCCACGACAGGTCTATCTAAGGCGACCAGCGGCGAGCGAATCCATGAGTTGGAGCGGGATGCCGATATCGGTACGAGAGGGAGCACGTATGGTTTTCCGCTAAGCCGGTCGCTTTAGACCAATGTCGTGGCCGCGGCGTAAGGCGTGTGCGTTGCGTGTTCGTTGTAACGTATGTGAATGTCATATGTCATATTAGATGGCACACCGATTGCGTGACGTCCAGCAAAACGGTGTGACATCTACATGTTATTTGATTTTTATAACATGTTTATTGGAGCAAGCGCGATGGCCTGCTTTACATATCGAGTAAAACCTAACTTTGATTCGGCGACCGCATTAGGCGCAATTACCGCTTAATTTAAACTTGCCAACTCATGGTTATACGGCTACTTAAAAAAAAACATTAAAACAATGCAATATAAAACGGCCTAGTCCACTGTCCTACCTAGGTCTAACTTTAGCTCTAGACCTGTTAACAGTAATGGACACTAACTCCTGACCCGCTATAAATGTAGTTAGGTTCACGACTAGTTATTTATAGTCTGAGAGGCGGAGGTAATTTCACCCAGGTCGTTAGTTTCAAGTTAGAACCTGCTTACAGAAGACAAGGGAATAGGGTCAGGGTCATTTTTTGATCAACAGTTTTCGTGATTATTAAAATAAATAAAAAATTGTTTATTTCGAGTAACCAAGGACTTACACAGTTTTATACACACAGAATACAAAAAAAAATACAGAAATTACAGGCAACAGTAGTTAATACATTCGTAACAATTTTCTGAATGTATCAACTACTGGGAGCATGAAGGCCACAAGTGCCACAACAATGGCCAATATATGGGCAAAACCTGTCCTCGATCATGTTCAGGGGGGTTACCATGACGTATTAGAACTGACGCTGGATTATGAGTGGATTTGAAAATTTGTGCCCACTGAAAAAAGTGTACACATTTCGATGAAAAAACCTTTGTACAATTTCAGGACCTATCTATTGTAATTGGAGTGCATGTTCAGATATTTTTGAGCACCGTGATCGCTGCTATATATCTGGGTCGCGTTTCATAAAGTTACATTTTACAATTTCGCTGTTTGCCTCTCTAACGCACGGACTTATTCGCTAGAAAGAGAGGCTAACAGCGAAATTGTAAATTGTAACTTTATAAAATACTACCCTGATTGCGACTTGCATTGAAATCTTACAATATCCAATACATATTGTTATTAATTAGGTTTACCGCAAACTTAAAAATTCGTAAATTAAGAGGGTTTTATAATTACATTAATTCGTACTTAGAACAGCATACATTTATTATCTAACTTTAAAGATAGAGGCAAACCATCAAAGTCCTCTGGGTAGGCAGCGCATAGGCGATTTTTTGGTCACTATGTCCATGGGCCTCAGTTCCTGCTTTCCATCAGGTGGGCTGAGATCAGTTCGTCACATAAAAAAAAAACTTCACGAATATATCTAGTAAGTAAGTATAGTAAGTCATATAAACACGAACATAAGTGTAACTGACCATGCAGATATCTGATAACAGTTTCGTTCGAATGGGCAGTCGGTATGGCCGATCAAATCATAGTGAATGCCCTCATAAGTATGTTTTTATAATTCAACCGGTTCAGAATTGTTCTTACTGCTCGATGTATTGTCTTAGGGCGACTGCACATGTGTAAAAATGTATAAACTAAGATTTAGTCTTGCAAACTTACGTTAACTATTGTTCTGACGTTTCGGGCATGACATTACACCCGTGGTCACACGCAGACACAAAAATCATACAATACAATAAATACAGATACAAATATTTTTTTCGTGGCAAATATAACAAGCATGACAGGACAAGACAAAACAGACAGATTCAGCACTTAATATTATATCACGATAATAATAATACTCTTTATTGCACGCCAAAAAAACAGTAAAATAACAGATAGAATCATCATTGTCGGTAATCGTGGAAGTTTAAATTAAATCAATTTATAGTCTTGCAAGCTAACTTACTTGTCACAAGAAAAAGGCAACTAATTAAAAAGGAGGATTTTTTTCTACATTTCTTTTTAACTACTGACACTTGCCACAAATGCCGAGCATCCGTCTTTGTCACACTCATGGCGTTTTATTCGGAACCCTAGAGACAGAATTACAAAATTACAAAATATACGATTTTTGTAGTTCGTGGTAGGTGGTTCTGATAACAAATCTGATTACAAAATCAATAAAAACAATGTGATAACACTAGTCTTGAAGCATTTCGCTTAATATTCTTAATAACCCTTCATCTAAAAACCGGGCTTGGTCGTATGACTTAATCAATATCAAAAAGTCATAACTACCTAAGCACTATATATGGGTTACGACCTTTTTAATAATGCGTTGTTCTTATAAGAGTTGCCGTATAGGTACAGTCAGCAAATGCATTGGAGCATGTTAGTTTTTATTGCAATATGAATTGAATAGCTAATGGATGTTAACAGTATGTTATTTTGCATACCAGTTTTTTTTATATCCATAGTAATCAGATATGTAAAAATACTGACATGAGCATTGGTGTGCATAATGTACACATACCGCGATCGTGTTGCCTCCCTGTCACACTTATATATGAGTTTGCAAGTGCAACAGAGAGGCAACATCTTGATCGAATCCGGTAGGCCTACTGGTGCGTACATTGAAGTTATGAAATGTTATGTAACATCAACCATCTCTGTTTGACACTTGAGTATTATAATATAATATGATTGTCTTTGTCACACCATGTTATACCTACATAATATAGCAACATCGAATGTGGTCGATATGTGTTCCTCATTCATGGATATTTTCTGTTTTTAGTAGCCTAGATTAGATAGCCTCTACCTAAAAAAAACAATTTAAATAAATAATTTAAACAAATTTTTGTTATGATAAAAAGTACTGGAAATGTTAAAAAGTATTCAAATCGGCCTAAAAAAAAGAAAAATATTTTTTTTTTTGGTGGAATTGTCATTAGGTCTCATAATATTTTTTGTTTACTTTGATGTCTAGAGTTAAAATCTTTCGCAATGCTCGCGTAACACCGTGTATAATATGTTTAATAATCCCATATTATTATTTTATGCGGGTGGCGCAAGACCGGTCATACTGGCAATCTTTGTGGAGGGTTATGTCCAGCTGTGGACGTCTTTCGGCTGATATGATGATGATATGTATCCAATTTCTCTCCCCGACTAGCATAATCATGCTCTACATCGGTCATGACTGTCGCAAATCGTGATTGATCTAAAGCACAAGTGTCGGTATAAACGTATGACTGTATGTATTCAGTTCATGTATGGCGTGATGTTTGGCTGCGGGGTAATAATACTAATGTCTGTCGATTGAAGATGTAAGATAGTATAGAGACGGATTCTGCTAGTTATATTACTGTTTTTTACGGCTTATAGTATCATGTTAGCACGGTGCTATATTAAATGGTCATATATATAATCGGACTCATTTAATTTGTTTTTTATTTTATTTAAAAATATCTATCGTATGGCAATAAAGACGTGTTCCCTGTTCAGATATTTTTAAACGTTCCAGACGCTACGATACGTTGTTGTTTTTATATTATACATTACGTTGTTATTAACAATCTTGAAACGATAAATTGAACGGACACAAACCATATTGAATTCTGTATCACTTATTAACATTACATTCATATTAAACCCAAACACTACAGTTAATTTTATCACAGCCGATTTTGTATACATTACATTCTCATTATCGTTTCTCGTTATCAACTTATCACAATGAAAGATCTTTTCGTAATTAACATTTCGGTTAAATCTTGCAATAAGTGCACCAGCTTTATTTTTTAACCATTACAGTGATAAAGTGAAGATTTGATTGAGGCTAATTGTAACCAGCTACCGTAGGCTTGTGAATGAACACACGATTTTTTTTATTTGCCAATTTAAGTGTTAATTTTGTGTTAACTATTCGTCTGCTTTTTAGCATATGCTCCATTACAGTTCGACTTTATAAATTAGCCGTCAAAATCAAACATGTATTTAACTGCTAGATATATTTTCACGTTAATACTAATAACTATCAATAATTTTAACAAAAAAATGTGAACTCAAGGTTTTAAGTTCGTAATAAAACAAAGATTGTGTTCTAAAAGTGCGTGATTATGGAATAATGCAAGTTTTTACGTTTCGCACCTTTAGAATGAAAGTGACCTAATTCAAAATTTTGGGTTTATTCATTATGTACTTAATTAAAAACACCTAAAAGCTTAACATTCCTAATACGAAAATTTTGGATTAGGTCGCTTTAATTCTAAAGATGCGGTTTGTTTACATTCTACTGGCGATTGATATAGGATCATGTTTTTTTTTACTGGTTCCTTCAGCCTCCTTGTGGAGTTTGCTGGGTCAAAGTCAAAGTCAAACTATTCTTTATTCAAGTAAGCTTATTAATAAGCATTTTCGAATCGTCTGACATTATCAAGAGAGAGAAAAAAATCTACTACTGGTTCAAAGCCTACGCCGTTCCTGAGAAGAACCAGTAAGAAAGGTGGACTTATTTTTTCAAAACAGTATAATAATACATCTTATTAAAATAACATGCATTAAAGAATGTATTACATAGAAAAAAAAGATTATTGTAGACATTTTTATAAAAGAGAGAAATAAATAAAGGATCATAATATTAAACAAAAATAATAATTGTTATACAAGTTCACAATATTATTAAGTATCTATATCAATATCTATATTATTAAGTATCTATATATAGGGTGTCTTGTTTGGTCGTTGGGAGGTCTCCTTTTGGGCCTCCCGAACGCCGGATAAAGATTTGTAGATATGTTTTCACATTTAAATACTTACAGGTCGCAAAGTTCTATTTTAAAATTTCGCTATTTGCCTCTCTAACGCACGCATTGGCTAGAAAGAGAGGCAAACAGCAAAATTGTAACCTTATGAAACGCGACCCAGGAGTTACAGGTATTTTAAAAACCGGTATTAATGCACTTAAATATCAACAATGCATCTATCCCGGGCAGATCATTGACATGCATGCCTCTAGCGGCGTCATTATTCAAAATGCGGCGCGTTCACACCTCTGACATACCAACTATGACAAATGCGTGTAGTGCGAGAGCTGGGTTACACTCTCCGTAGGTAATATGTTTTATTTTTCATCACAACGTCTACGTTCTCTAAGTATATAATATATATATATCTAGATAATACCTATATTTTAATGAAAAACTGGACTTAATCGCGTAAACTTACGTTACATGCCCGAAACGACAGGATAGTATAATACGTAAGTTTACGCGATTAAAAAAAACCCGTTTGTCGTTAAAATATGAGTGATAATCGTGAAAGTTTAAATCAATATAATATCTATATAATCATCATCATCATCATCAGCCAATTGACGTCCACTGCTGGAATATCTATGTAATAATAAATAATAATTTATATGCACGATTCTTGTGAATTAATTCAAATACACATACTAGTATATGTTTATGAAATGCTTTAATTTTTCCAAGTCGAATTGTTCTTAGTATGTGTACGTGTAGGTTGTGCCAAGCAGGATATTATTTGATCAAAACTGTAAGTCAGTTGTCCTTACTTTATGAGTTTGAACTAATTACCAACTCGGTGACATACTGACAGCGTTAAATACTTTTTAGCAGTCAAAGTAGCCAAATACATCGGCACTCCATATATTTGGTCACTATCTGACTGTTACTAATTAATTGACGATAAATGTTTTCGGATTAGCAAGCTAAAGTGACATTGGGCAGGCCACATTGCACGCAGACCTGATGGCCTACTGCTGATGGGGTACTGGACTGGAGATCCCCGTTCGGACCCCCCACAATATGGACAGACGATTTTGAAGATCGCCGATGCTGGATGCAGGTCGCTTCCAATCCAACCGATGATCGTGGAGGTCCAAAAGTGATGCCTATTTAGCAATGGTCGTCTTATGACTGAACTGATGATGATTGTTTTCAATGACGTAGTTAATTAAACTTCCGTGGCTCGGACTATAGGCATAGTAACGAGTGCAGTATCATATGTCCCTTACGCAGTCTATTCAAATTTGATACAGGTCGTTGAACTCTCGTTGAATGAGTTTTTCCTTTTTTAGTACACGTGTTTTTAATTAAACGGATTTGGGTAAACGGATTCTGTTATACAAACATTTCTGGCCAAATATCGGGTGTGTAGGTTTGTGGAGTACTAAAAATATAAAATACTGTTAGAAAAATATTTTATAAAAATGTAACAAATATCGCCGCGTGCCTGCTGTACGGCCACATTTCAAAATATATTTTTTTAGTACAGATGGTGCCTTTTTTAGGCTCTAGTGCGAGAAGTGTGTCATTTTACGTCAGGTCCAGAACTTCGGAGGGCCATCTGCACTGAAAAACGTCGTACGAGACACGTACAAAAACGAAATTCGTAACTCGTGTTGATTTAAAACACTATATCGGTCGTTTTTTGAAACATCGCCACTCGTTTCGAATTTCATGTTTTTCGCACTTGTGTCGTAATGTACTATTTATAGGAGATGTGGCGGTATTGCAGGAAAATATGGTCATTTTTACCACACAATTTAATTTTAAGATGTGGCCGTGTAACAGGTACGTAACATAGGGTATTTGCAATAACGATACCGGACCTATTACGAGATCCACTGGCCTGATAGGCAGATTTTTAGACTGAACAAATCTTAGTCCTGTCCTGTAGTCTATAATATATTTTTTATTTTATTTGGAAAATACTTTGGATAAGACACGAATTGTAAGGACATTTCAGGGCGGTTAAAATACAAAGATCAGTACAAACTAAAACATGCATTTTAAATAATTTGTAAATGTTATTGTTAGATCGTAGGATGTATTTTTATTTATATTATGGTGCTGTTTGTAGGGTTTATGCAATAAATATATTTTATTATATTCTAAATAAAAATTGCTGTAAAGGTTTTCACTAAGCTCTATTTTGTTTAGGTACGAACCTAGTGCCTTCCATAATACATATACTATATGTAGATGTTATATGAACTACACCTCTTTTCCGTGGAAATTCAGATCGAAAGCACGTCACTATAGAAAAGTCTAGGAAAGAAAACATGGCCGCGATTCTAAGAGGCTCGAGTACGCTTGACCTGTGAGACGACGCAATCTGAATGTCAACTTAAGTCTAGTGATATGCTTAAAAATAGACTGGGTGCATCCGCGAATGCCGTATGGTGACGGCAGTAAGAATACATTTGTCACCACCTCAACTCTTCTGACCTGGCCACGACATTGGTCTAAGGCGACCGGCGGCGAGCGAATCCATAAGTTGGAGCGAGAGGCTGATATCGGAACTCCCTCTCGCACGTATGGTTTTCCGCCCCGCCGGTCGCTTTAGACCAATGTCGTGGCAAGGCCATTCCTGTGTGTGTCGTAACGTAAAAGTCGACTAAGGGATTTGAAGTGTGACTGACCATTTAGGTATTAATTGAAGATTGATGATGGGCAGCTGGCATCTATGGAGTGGACTCACTTAGCTTACTGGGCGATTATGGGAATTGTCCATACACTTAAGTAATAGGAGAGGCCTTTGTCCAGCAGTGGACTGATGATACTGATGTGCTTCCTCGAATACCAAAAATTCCATGGAGATTCACTCTGATCGAGACGCTTTGAGTGATAAATCAATTCCTTCGAATTTACGATTTTCAATGTGCCCTAAAAGCCCTATAAGAATGGTTTAGTTCTTAACCTTCCTCTAAAAACTGTATTTTCTAAACAGTATACTTTAACGGACTAATGCTGAATAACTAATGAATAACGCTAATTGTCCTCCTACGCTGGAGTTACAATATATTATTATTACGCCAACTATCTCTATCTGGCGTCCTAAAATAGTCAAGTAGTATGGGAGGACCATTCAAAAAACATACAGTCGAAAATATTTTAGCCTCTTTTTGTGATCAGATGTTTATGAATATGTGCATATTGTACTTATTTACCAACATATTTATACCTAGGTCTATTTACCTACCTACATGTAACTCAGTTGTTTTGTTCATAATTTGATATTTCTGCAACGGATACTGTTTATTGCTTAATCAGTACATTCAGAACTAAGTTCTCTTTGTCACATAGTAGTAAATAGAAAGAGATAACATTATTGTATGATGGTCCCACGACAACGTCTTCAGTAGACATTACGGCGATATTCGATACACCTTATAAGTGCAGTTTCTTACATATTTGTGTGACAACAGATCCCTTGGCATACCTCAACCTGATATGATATTTAATGCTACCGTATTCGTCATTTGAATTAGATATAATAAAATTGTTTTCATTGCTAGATCAGGGAAGTCTATAGAGTTACTTGGTTGCCAAGGTGCGAACCCAATTCGCTTATGAAAGAGGTAAGCACGTCAGCTAACACTTAATTTAACGTTAGTTATCTTCCGAAGTACCTAGAGGCTGATCTGTAATACACAAGCCATTTTTACTATAATTTAAAATAATAAAGTTTATTGATAAGCAAGCATACTTATTCATTTGTAATAGCGGCGTTCCAGGGGCTAATAACTTGTCTCTTTATTCTGCTTTTCTTGATCCAAATTGCACTCAGTACCATTTTCAATACAGGTGATTCGTAAATTTCGGTCATCTATATCTTTTACTCTCCGAAGATGCCTTCTTTGGAGCAACTGGGACAGATATTCAAACCTTCAAATTTTGAATTTCGCTGTGGGCCTAGAAAAAATACTCGAATGTTCTGTAAACAGGCGTTTGTACAGTCAACCAATTTGAATCCTAGGCCACTCAGGATTCTCAGGAACCATGTCAATTGACGCTAAAAATCGGATTCTATGAAATTCCTTACTATTCGTCATTTTGGTAAGGTTCTAGTGTAGTGGTTCTGATTGGTTGATTATGTATACTTAGTTGTTCCAATTTATGAAGGCGTTGAACTTAACCCTTATCACTACGACATTTCCTTCGCTTCGTGTGTAACTTACAATAAAAAATAACATTCTTTTCTTTCTTCCACAGATATAACTCTGCAAGTCAAACGGAGCGCCTCAACCTTAGATTAAGTTCAACCTGACAAAAGTTATCTGTGATCTCAAATTAGTTTAATACAGATGGATGATAGGTAGGATGTGTGGATGAAGATGCCTCATGCGCACACGAGCTCGGCAGCGAGCTCTGGGGGTGATGACCTGGGGTCCACGGATGAAGTAAAGGTGTTCAAGGACGAGGGAGACGGGGAAGACGAGAAGAGGAGCTCGGAGAATCTGCTCGAGGAGAAGTCTAGCTTGATAGACTGGACTGAGAGTGAGGTGAGTCACATTCTTTTGTTCTAGGTGCTGTCTTATCTGGTTACTGAGGACATATTGCTATGCTACTCTTACATATTAGCACTAGTGTAAAACTGATAGGGATGTGTGGATGCCTCATGCGGCCATGAGCTCGGCAGCGAGCTCTGGGGGGATGACCTAGGGTCCACGGATGAAGTAAAACTGTTCAAGGACGAGGGAGAAGAGAAGAGGAGCTCAGAGAATCTGCTCGAGGAGAAGTCCAGCTTAATAGACTGGACTGAGAGTGAGGTGAGTCACATTCTTCTGTTCTAGGTGCTGTATTATCTGGTTACTGAGGGGATACTGCTATCTCTGCTACTCTTACATATTAGCACTAGTGTATAACTGATAGGGATGTGTGGATGCCTCATGCGGCCATGAGCTCGGCAGTGAGCTCTGGGGGTGATGACCTAGGGTTCACGGATGAAGTAAAGCTGTTCAAGGACGAGGGAGAAGAGAAGAGGAGCTCGGAGAATCTGCTCGAGGAGAAGTCTAGCTTGATAGACTGGACTGAGAGTGAGGTGAGTCACATTATTTTGTTCTAGGCGCTGTATTATCTGGTTACTGAGGGCATACTGCTCTGCTACTCTTACGTATTAGCATTAGTGTAAAACAGATGGATGATAGGGTGTGGATGCCTCATGCGGCCATGAGTCTATCGGGCAAAGTTTGGAATCTTCATCCATTCGCTGCTGCTAGGGAATGCAATCCCGCATGAGAAACTCAATCCCGGTATTATGCGGGATTGCAATTCTCAGTCCCGCGGGATCCCGGTATTTGCGGGATCCCGCATGTTAGTATGCGATTTTAGTCAATTTTACTGAATAGTTATGTTTATTATGAATTTTTACTCAATTTCAAGGTAAAAAACAAAAATTAATCAAAATGAAGAAAACTTATTTATTTTTTTACAAGAAAAATAGACCAAAACTAAGACAAAAGGCACTAGACACTAGTTGAAAACTTGAAAATAATAATAACAAACAAACATAATATCTTACTTCTTTTGATATCTAGGTACTTATGTATAATTTGAAATATAATCAACCAACAAAAGGAACAGAATAAAGTTTAATTTCTTTTTAAACATTATTTTGGAAGTAGCTTCGTAAAGATGTTAAAGTGTTAATCGTTTCGTCAGCTAAACGACTCCTAACTTTTCCTACAATAAGCCCTGCCGCAGAAAATGCCCTTTCGACTTCGACACTTGTAGGTACGATTGACATTAACGACCCATGCGTCATTCTGAGGTATTTACCTCTTTCACCACCACCACACTCAAAATAATTCATTTCTTTTCGGATCAGGGCCTCAAGATTACTAGCGCCAGTAGCGCCCCTTGAGTGTGGTGTAACTGGAGACTTCAAGCGAGTCAACGTTAGCTCGAGTTCCTCCTGCAGCGATATTGATGTCGACTATGTTGTGTATCGACACGTGTATCTATGTCACTTTTCAGTCCCGCTAATCCCGCGGGATCCCGCAAAATTTACGCGCGGGATTAATCCCGCAAATAGCATGCGGGATCCCGGTATTTCGGGATCCCGGTATCCCGGTATTGCATTCCCTAGCTGCTGCCGAACCATTCTGCCCTAGCTGCCTACGTTCATAAGAACAAGTTGTAGGTTGACTGAGTATTATCGCATAATATTTTTGAATTTTTAACTATTGTTTAATTGACTGTAATCTTTTGCCACGTCATTGTTTGACGCCTTTCTGGCGCCAATCATAATTTAATTTTAATGTCACTATCAATCGTATAACGAAACTCATTACGAAACTGTCACTTCATTAATATTCTGTACAATATTATCTAACCCAATTATATCAATTACTATTAGGAAACCATGTTTACACGTCTTTATCTTGTTTGACCTTAAATGATGAGTAAATTTGAGACACACTTGTATGTGCATTCATTCGTAAGACCACCAACTATTTATAAAAATACTCCGCTCCACTTGCTGACGTTCCTTGAAATTTAAAATTACTCGACAAATATTGGAGAAAAGAAAATTCACGCGGCGCTTACATTTAGGAACAATATGACCAAAAAGAACCTATTGGTAATAGCAAAACCACAATAACTTTGCGTGTCACGAAAGTATTATTGTATTCGCAAAAGGTTCAAAGTTGTTTGGTTACAATCGACTGGCATCGGGTTGTTTAATAGAGGAACAGCAGGTGCTTCCCAGGTAGGTCTTTATTTGTACATGTTCCCGGTATTTGAGCCACTACAATGATTCAATAGGATTACTATGAATTCCGTCTGCCTCCTATAAAACACCCCCATAATTCTATATGCTCTTTTGAAAATAAATTTTATTATAAATTCGTATTTATGCGCATCGTAATAAAGAGTAGTGTGCGAGTTTTCAGAATAATTTATAAAGTTGGTTTGGTAGTTTTGAGTTTGAATTTGGAACGATTTGTGCTTTTACACTTTCGAACTGTAGTTCAATTATACGTATTGTATTTTTTTGCGTACCTATACGTACTTTGAAATGGCATGATACAACATGTTTATTTGTGTATGCTTTGGATGTGACGATGCGTAGTGGGCTCGAAAGGTTGCTTTTTTACTTTTTGTAAAGTGTACGATCTTCTGTATAGGTAATTAATATGTCAGTTAAGACGATACAAAAACCATATAGATCGTGTTGAAATTTTTAATAAGAATTATAAATATTAATAAGCCTGTAAGTGTTCTCATTACGACCAAAACGTGTAGATTACCATCTTTGGCGGTAATCGGAATACAACAGCTCAATTAGTCTCACATAGATAAGTATCAGTATAGACGTTTCCGAAATGCCAAATTATCCGTAAAACAAACAAAAACAACCACAACAGCCGAAACGAAACGTCACCCAAAACACTGATTGAGGTTTCCGAAAAAAAACAGGTACCTTCCTTAAATTTATGTCAGAATTGTGTTGCAGGAACATAAATTACTTATTCATTGTATTTCCGAAAATAGGGGTGCGATCACAATAAGTTCTACCTGCGTTCAGGTATTTCTTATAATAAACAAAAGCTATTGTAGTTGAATTTACCTGTTTGGGGGAGGTAAACATGAGACACCTACAGATCGAGATTCTATCATACATTTCTTGCCAACTGCCACTGATGCGAAGGATTTTAGAACTGATCTCAGAGGTTTTACCGCGAACCACGATCGTGTTGCCTCTCTGTCACGCTTACGTACGAATGCACAAGTGTTAGAGAGAGGCAACACTTCGTGGATCGCGGTCTGGCCTCTGACCAGTATAAAAGCGTTTAGATAGTAAGGATAGCTGCTTAGAAACTGCACGTTAAATTATACTTTAGTTTGCTCGAGCATACGACTCATTTGGTAGGGAAAGCAATGACAATACGAATTGTGACGTTGTCATTGCTTAAGATGCTCACTTAAGCTAGTCCAGTATAAGAGCCTGACCGTGAGTATTTGACAAGTATGCATAATCAGAGACCAGACTTAAAATGGTTTTCGAAACAGATTGTGAACTCGATGACTCCGAATTCCATCTCTCATTCCAAAACCAAACCGACAAGGACAGAAGATGTGACGCATAAATATTGGATTATACTTAGGTGTAATTCTGGCTGTATGTCATAATAGCAACGATTATCGTACGTGATGCAATTACAATGGTATTGTGAGCCATTTTCTGAGTTTCGATTTCTTTTCGATTAAGGTTTCCGTTTTGACGTGGATCGAATTCGGATCCAAAGGGCGTATCTTACTGAATGTATTATAGAGATACGCCTTTTTGGCTTATGATTCTAAAATTGTATTCGTGTAGAAATATTTACGCTTTCTTGGTATTGAATGCCAACTGATTTTATAATGCCGCTTGTATAGAGATGTTTAGTTTGTTTGTTGTTAAAAAATCCGTGGACTTTGCCTGAGAAATTGATTTTTCGCAATCTCTGTTGCAATCCGTGTCGGTTCTAAAGAATATGCGTTCAATTTTATTTATCTATGATTTTCATGTTATTGATTCGATACACCTTTAGAAGCCAGTACATAGGACCATAAATAAATATTACAAAATTTGACACGCATAACAAGGAATAGCGGCATATTTAAAATTTTTTTTTTAAATATTTTTGGGCATCTTTACACAAATATAAATATATCTACTGTTGTTGATCAAAAAGTTCATACCTACAGATTTTTTGACAGCAGTCATGTGTTGTGTTGTGTTCCATAATCTATATTTAACTAATTCGATATAGTCTAGAAAATCAGTATACATTACAAAAACCGCGAAAATCTATTTATTTCATATTGATGGTCACATGTACGTTACTAAACTTCTCTCTACAACATCGCTACATACATAGTATAAAAGTCACATTTTCTGTCCTTATGTCCCTTTGTACGCTTAAATCTGTAAAACTACGCAACGGATTTTGATGAGATTTTTTTTAATAGGTAGAGTAATTCAAGAGGAAGGTTTTTATGTAGGTTTAGTACCCGTGCGAAGCCGGGGCGGGTGGCTAGTATGCTATACGAGCATTTGTCTCTGTCACTCCAATGATGACGTCATTAGTGTGCATGTGTTAGATGCATCGATAATTTCAACTTTCGAAATTCGCGGTAGGGCCTAAGTGGCCTAACATGTTTGATGGTTCCACCTAGCATAGCTTTGATGGAAGGGCACCCTTAGGCTATCCTTATCATGATAGCAGCAAATATAAGTATGAGCGAGATAGAAAGTAAGTTACGCATACACTAACATTTACGGTACACTAACGATAGTAGTTATATTTGTGTGCACAATCGACAAGTTGCCTCTGTCGCACTTGTAAATTGGTTCGTAAGTGTGACAAGGAGGAACCACGTCGATTATTTGCCCTCTGTACTGTACCCCTCAACCACTGCTCACTACCCATACCAAAACAAAACAGTCAATCATTAATTACATACACTTTTTCACATTACGCTAATGAAAAAGGGCACACATACATATTAAGCCCAGTACTTGACTTTACAACCAATAACTTTACCTTAATGAACCATACCATGTATTGCAAAAAGTAGGCCTAAAAGCTACGCCTAAAGTACGCTAGGTTAGGCTTTAGACTTTTTTTAGACCTATCTAGTTCTAATATCTAGTTTATCTTTAGGTTGCTTAGATCTTTTTACTGCCATTAGAGTGATGGTTATGTCGTTTCCGTTGGCCTGTTATGTATCGCCATAGATATCCTATCGATTATCGGGCGGTTATGATCATCATCATCATCATATCAGCCGAAAGGCGTCCACTGCTGAACATAGGCCTCCCCCAAAGATTGCCACAATGACCGGTCCTGTGCCACCCGCACCCAGTGGACTCCTGCGACCTTCTCGGCACACAAATATAATGAATACATCTGAATATGCACTCAAAGGCATAAAAATAGAGGCCTGCTTAGATATTTCTGAGCACCCTGGCAGTTTCCATAATATCTGATACCGACTGTACATATTCATTTGATTTTAACTCTCCCATTTCGAAACAGGCGTGTGTTTATATGCATTGTGAACTGAGATTATCAGATTTCGTAGAACTTATGACAGATATCCAAATGCAGTAGTTCGACATTAAACAATGAGTATGAGTCACGAACTGAGCATTCTGTCTTGCAAGACAAGTATTTGTTCTACGGCCATAGTGGATGTATAAGCAGTACCTTATCTGGGTCTCTCGAAACTTAAAAGTACCGAAACTTAACGACTAGGCGCCCCCGGTATTTTCATGCAACTAACTCTAAATGTGTCGTCTCTGTAATTCTGTATAGGAGACATGACTATGCAAGCTGAAATAATACTGTTAGAAATGAAGTCGTACGCATTTTTCGCCTTGCGGCTATGGAACGCTAAATTTTATGTCCTTCACGTCGGGCCCTAATTTCACCACCACAGTAGCAAATATAACTCTTATGTTAGCGTTTACTTGATACGTAAAGTAGTCCAGTTAAGTGCAAAAAAAATAACGAAAGAAAATTAATCCTTTTATAAATATGTTATAACGTGCTTATTACACAGAATTAAAGTGCACTGGGATATATTTTTGAGCATTTTATATACCTTATTTTGCCTTTGACTTGCCATCACGCTCGCTTCAAGTAAACGCTATCGCAACCGTTTCTTGCCAACTCATGTTACGGCTACAGTAGATACAAATCGATATTTTTTTCCAAACCAGCTATAATTACAAGCAGTCACTCCTGTGAGAAGTCGTTGTACTGCTTATAATTCTATGTTGACTTACAAATCCGGTTCCGAATTAAAGGATTGGCTGATTATAAAACTGGATGCAGGGCTGTTTATCCACATCGTTATCATTAGTTGTCATTGTCATTATAATTATCATTAGGTATCATTATCGTGGTGTGATATATGATTTAAAAGGGTCGTTAGTTTTCAAAATATAAACAGGTTTTTAAGGTACGTGCAAGTGGTACGAATTTGTGTAAACATGGAAATGGAGGAAAATGGCTCTCCTATTAACCGCCCAATTGAAGGCCCGTAATCGCCACGCTAGACAAGCGATTGGCGATCGCAGTAGTGTGTCTACTATGATGCTGCTGCTGCCCATCAATCTTCAACAAATTAATGGTCAGTGACACTCCAATCCCTGAGTCCACTCTTAAGGCACCCACAGGAAGGAAAGTTTGAGGTGGCTAATTTCACGAGCATGAAGAGTTGAGGTGATGACAAATGTATTCTTACTGCCATCACCACGCATCCTTGAAAATTAAACTTACCCATTAAATCTCAATATATCAAGTATATTAATCACAATATAAACACATCAATAATTCTCAGAATCCCCATAAACAGTAAGTAGAAATGATGCAGCCCACATACAGAACACAATAGGGCAGTTATCTAGAACCTTCGTACCAATATTGATGACAAGGTTCGATTCCTGTCAAGTACGAAGGTGGGAGTAGGTACAGTCACAAAGTTGCCGTCAATGTACAAATCATAGATGTTGCGAATTATGTGAACAAAGCTTGTATTATAAATGTGTTTCATTTCTAATCTACGTTATTGAGTATGTACTTCTAAATCAATGTGACATTTGTGAATTTGACTAGTGCGGGAAAACTTTTTTCGGCGAGGGTGAAAGTTGGAGCCCGAGTGAAACGAGGGCGACAATCACCCGAGTTAGTATTTGCGCACCAGTTAGGAAAAATATATTTCTATGAATAGGTTGTTAATATTTTACATTGTTCGCAACTGAAATTGACGGTGAATTTACAGTTATTTTATGTTATTTCACATTTCTACACGAAGCGTACAAAATCATTTGAGTATTTTCATTAATTATGGTGCCAAGAGTGCGTATAATATGATTATATTTATAACTTCTTATGCTCGGAAAGCTGAACATGGTTTCTCAGAATTTTAAGCACCTTATATTACATACCTCGAAAACATAGACCGTAAATTCAATACCAAAACACAGCGAAACTAAACGTATAAAAACTTTTAATCTTACTATTTTCTTCAATTAATTTAACTTGTTTTATACTACATCGCATAACCAAAAGCAAATCAATAGGAATTTTATTTTAAATCCACACGTAACGTTTTTACGACTTGCGAGAATGAAATTCCTAGGCGTAAATATAATAAAAAAACTTAATTACCTAGGAATTTCTTAAGTTATAATTTAGTATAGGCAGTTTTTTTTCGTAATCGATATGATAAAAGCAATCATCAATGTGAAGAAATCAGACTCGAACAAGGCTTTAAGTAAAAAATAAAATTTGCCTTAACTTTATTATACACCCTCGCCAACAGCTCGGGTTCAAAGTGTCTCGAAGTCAAGCTTGCTACCTCGAACTTCGAAATTCGTAAATTTCGAGGATATGTCTCTGTCACTGCAACGAAGGCGTCATTAGAGTGACTGAGACAACTCGTTTGCAGATTTTGAGTTTATTTTATGTCCTTCTACAACCTTGCATTCTTCCATTTTGTCCTGTATCTGTAACCTCTTTAAAAAATATATATTGACACATAAACCACACTCAGATTCACAGTAGTGATAATCTGATAATATCTCAAAGGCATATGATCAGAATCTTTATATTACCACCTTACGAGGCTTTTATCACACTATAAAATAAGGTACTTTGGAACAATTTATTTTTAATTTTTGGTGCGTCTAAACGTCCATACTCTATGGAGTACTATATTACTCCACACCGCCTAAATACGCGAATACTCACTCAAAGCTCATCTACATTGCCTGCTTATTTCGACACATTTGTGACGTGCTTTCATATATCCGCGCAATCTAAACCAACTTTATCTGCGCACACCCATTCAGGCGATCTGGATTCTGGACGCACCTCTAGATGGTCGGTAGTCAAACCCCCGGCGTTATATTTAGCTAACAACGCGTTCTTGTCTCAGCATCCGCTTCCGTCCGCCATCTTGCTTCTCGGAAGAAGGGTCAGCGTCCATTGGCACAGTTGTAAATACATTTCGATTTTATGACGTGACAGCAAAGGGTTGACGATTTGACTAAAGTTGAGGTTAGGAATAGAAAGTATAGGGGTATGGACTTGTTCGATTTGATCATTGCAGTGAATACCGTTAAAGACACAAAATAATGTTGTTTTGTTTTAGTTTACTGCACCTACTAAAACCAATCTCAAAAACAATTCTACTTGCGCTAAAATGACACGAAATAGGACGCTACTGTATGATCCAAAAGAATCTCATACAACGAACCTTCCACAACAAATAATCCACACGTAGGTATTGAATTCCTAAATCCTCATACTGTACCAGAAATGGCACGCGATTTTCTTTACATCGGTGTAATTGACTGACGATTGAATGAATTGTAGGTATATCATTATCAATTATCAAAAATGTTACGAAAATTGCATGCAAGTTAGTTTGCCTAAATGTCGTCGTTAATAGTACATTTCGATGTAAGTGCAAAAAAAATTTTTTCGACGAGGGTGAAAGTTGGAGTCCGAGTGAAACGAGGACGACAATCACCCGAGTTAAAAAGAAGTTTTTACACGTGTATCGAACGACTTTTTTCATAACAAGTGCCTTAAAAAGAGAAATTTACGCACGTGAAGCGTGCGCAAAGTTTACTTTTCCGCACTAGTTAGAAAAACATGTTTTGACTGTCATTTGTAGTCAAAAACATCACTAATCCCCGGCCGTTGACCGACTAACTTCATCTATTCCATTAAAGCTAAGATGGCGGGCATAATGAAGCGTTGTCGCGATTTTATTAATTCGGCCTTGAGGCGCATTCTGTTAATTATTACTAAACCGATGTATATTAAGTGCTTAACCGGCTGGGAGACGATAAAGCTGGTCGGGTTTTTCGTTTAGACGATATCAAAAGTACCTATATTTTATTATTTCGTCATTGTCGTGTTTTTGTTGCTCCTCGTCTTTCCATAAACACATCATCAGTCTATCTCAGTCCACTGCTGGACGTAGGCCTCTCCTAATTAACTATGCGTATAGACGCATTAGGGGGTAAATGCCCATAATCACCACGCTGGCGCTGGGCAAGCGGATTGGCGAGCCCAGTAATGTGTCTATTATGACGCTGCAGCCCATTTATTTATCAATCTTCTATCAAAGAATGGTCAGTGACACTTCAATCCTTAGCCGACTCTTACGACACCCACGGGAAGAGTTGGGGTGGTGACAAATGTATTCTTGCGCACCAACGGCATATACGGTCTGTAATCAACGCGGGACGACAATTATGAATTATTAGAGTTAGCGCATGATTAAAGCGACAATATCTAGAGTGTCCGTCCCTCTTTTATTTATTAGATTAGTAAAAGATGGGAATATCTCGCGGCGATATTTTTCCCACCAATAATGTGCTAAGCCTTTCTAAGCGGTTCAATAAAACGCTTCGATAATCAGAATTGACCCCAAACTGAATGACTTACGCTGACACGAACCATAGCAGTGTCACTGCGAACAACCAAATTCAAGGACTTTAATGTGGATCACACTATTCAAGTATTCACACTGCAATGCAAAGCTATGAAGCTAATCGTTCGGCTCGATTTGCAATTTTTGCAAAGCAAATGCTTGCAGCTTGCATAATAGAAATTAAACGCAAATTATGGACCTTGCGCGAATGGTGATGTTAAATTGCAATGCATATATTTGCAATTAGTTTTCTTATTATCTTACTGGAGCTTATCATTCTATATTGTGCTCCATATTATGCATAACCGTGCCACGAGTTGGTACCTAAGTAACTCGATACGTAAACTAGTCCATCACGCTCGCTCCAATACATCAGCGTGCTTACCATGGGTTAGACTGCTTTGTGTATCGATCCATCTGTGGGTAAATTAGATCGCAGAAAAAGATTTAAGATAGAAATAATTAACTGTAATCTGCCGCCCTACCGCGAACTTCGAAATCCGCAAATTTCGAGGATTTGTCTCTCTCCATCTAATGACGCCATCGTTGGAGTGACAGAGAAAAATCCTCGAAATATACGAATACCGATTTTCGCGGTAGCAGGCCTGTTCATCTGTAGCCTCTATAGATAAATGGGGATAAAATAGAAGAGTAGGAGCGTTTTTTACTTTCGCCATTTTCTATTAAATAAATAACTTAAGTAGCTTATGTACACAGAATACATGAACCACTAGCCCATATTAATTTCACGGTATTATGCGTAGGCGCAGGTTCACTTCCTAATTGCGAACGGTTTGTTTGTTCGCTCGCACGTGGGCCGTTGCATTGGCCTGCATACTTGCATAGGCTTCTTAGGACGCCTGGATAAGATTACTAACTGCTACTTTTAAAAGAGGTATCAAATTGCACGAATTAAAAAAGGAAGTAAAAAGGGTCTAATAGGCAGACACAATTTTAACACATTAAATTGGTGCGATCCGACCAAAAATACACTTTTTGGCGACGGCGTCGTCTTTTTTATTCCGACTACTTTCTGTTATATAAAAACGTAGTATTTTGTAGGACACTAACAGAAAGTATTAATTGGTCTTCAGAGATTTTCAAATCACTTCTACATAGTACACACATTACAATACAATTCAAAACTCTTTATTACACACCTCACAGCTAAAAAAAAGTACAGAAAAATAAAACACACTTAGGTACCCTAAACTTTGTCGTCTCAAATGTGTTTGATCATCTATTAAAATAAATTGTCACAGTCAAGTCAATAGTACATTACGACACAAGTGCGAAAAACATGAAATTTGAAACGAGTGGCGATGTTTTAAATCGACACGAGTTTCGTATTTCGTTTTTGCACGTGTCTCGTACGACGTTTTATAGTACAGATGGCCCTCCGAAGTTTTGGACCCGACGTAAAATGACCCACTTCTCGCACTAGAGCCTCCCTATCGGTCGTGTTTTAAAACATCGCCACTCGTTTCGAATTTCATATTTTTCGCATTTGTGTCGTATTGTACTATTTTATTCAATTAGGCCCGGCATCCAGCGCTTTTGAATCGCTAAACTAAATAGCAAATGAGAAAGAAAAAAAAACTACTTCCGGTTCTAACGCTACACAACATTTTATTAAATATCTTCAGATATCCGTTTTATTTCATGAGCAATCATCGCGGTATCCGAAGAAAATATGCGTTTTCTCTTATTTTTACTGATACTGAATCATTAAAATATATCATTTATTATTATTAGTTATCTGTAATTCTAGGCATAGGTACCAGTTATACCACATCTAGTAAATTTATGCATCCGTCAGTCTGTAGTCTGTGCAACCTCACCTTCGCAAGCACATTAGCTATGCGGTTTTAGTGCACTCGTGTTTAGTCATGTCTGAGCCTAACACTAAACTGACTTAACTCTAGATTTCCTTCACGCTATACTAGCCTATAATTTATTGGTAATTAGTAAAAAAGTCCTGTAAAGCGTTAAATACGCTCGAGTTTTACGCTGACGTCTAAGCTAAAGGAGGAAATTCAGTAAAATGTTTACACTATTTTAAGCCTTAACAGCTTAGGTGTAACGGTTACAATGGCTTGTTAACGAACGTGGACTTACGTCACACTGTGTTGATAGTGTTGTCGTTAAGTATCGATATTTCCACAAATTAAACGCAAATTATGGACCTTGCGCGAATGGTGATGTTAAATTGCAATGCATATATTTGCAATTAGTTTTCTTATTATCTTACTGGAGCTTATCATTCTATATTGTGCTCCATATTATGCATAACCGTGCCACGAGTTGGTACCTAAGTAACTCGATACGTAAACTAGTCCATCACGCTCGCTCCAATACATCAGCGTGCTTACCATTAGACTGCTTTGCGTATCGATCCATCTGTGGGTAAATTAGATCGCAGAAAAAGATTTAAGATAGAAATGGGTGAGTCAACTTTTTTATGTCTGTTATTTGGTGGTTATGTTATGATCACCTGAGTCACGCTGGTTTTATGCAAAATTATGCTACTTAAACTATGCAAACATACATTTTTCTGGTGTTAATAAGTTCGTTCCTTAATGGGGCACCTACAGACATGCACTACTTGCATGTTTGCATAATTTTGCGTAAAACCAGCGTTACTCAGGCGACCGTAACCATGGCAAAAACAGATAGAAAAAAGCTGATTCACCCAAACAATTAACTTTAATCTGTTGCATCTGTAGCCTCTATACTATAGATAAACGGTGGTAAAATAGAAGAATAGGAGTGTGTTTTACTTTCGTCATTTTCTGTTAAATAAATAACTTAAGTAGTTTATGTACACAGAATACATGAACCACTAGCCCATATTAATTTCACGGTATTATGCGTAGGCGCAGGTTCACTTCCTAATTGCGAACGGTTTGTTTGTTCGCTCGCACGTGGGCCGTTGCATTGGCCTGCATACTTGCATAGGCTTCTTAGGACGCCTGGATAAGATTACTAACTGCTACTTTTAAAAGAGGTATCAAATTGCACGAATTATCAAAACAAAAAGGAAGTAAAAAGGGTCTAATAGGCAGACACAATTTTAACACATTAAAGTGGTGCGATCCGACCAAAAATACACTTTTTGGCGACGGCGTCGTCTTTTTTATTCCGACTACTTTCTGTTATATAAAAACGTAGTATTTTGTAGGACACTAACAGAAAGTATTAATTGGTCTTCAGAGATTTTCAAATCACTTCTACATAGTACACACATTACAATACAATTCAAAACTCTTTATTACACACCTCACAGGTAAAAAAAAGTACAGAAAAATAAAACACACTTAGGTACCCTAAACTTTGTCGTCTCAAATGTGTTTGATCATCTATTAAAATAAATTATCACAGTCAAGTCAATAGTACATTACGACACAAGTGCGAAAAACATGAAATTTGAAACGAGTGGCGATGTTTTAAATCGACACGAGTTTCGTATTTCGTTTTTGCACGTGTCTCTTACGACGTTTTGTAGTACAGATGGCCCTCCGAAGTTTTGGACCCGACGTAAAATGATCCACTTCTCGCACTAGAGCCTCCCTATCGGTCGTGTTTTAAAACATCGCCACTCGTTTCGAATTTCATATTTTTCGCATTTGTGTCGTATTGTACTATTTTATTCAATTAGGCCCGGCATCCAGCGCTTTTGAATCGCTAAACTAAATAGCAAATGAGAAAGAAAAAAAACTTCTTCCGGTTCTAACGCTACACAACATTTTATTAAATATCTTCAAATATCCGTTTTATTTCATGAGCAATCATCGCGGTATCCGAAGAAAATATGCGTTTTCTCTTATTTTTACTGATCCTGAATCATTAAAATATATCATTTATTGTTATTAGTTATCTGTAATTCTAGGCATAGGTACCAGTTATACCACATCTAGTAAATTTATGCATCCGTCAGTCTGTAGTCTGTGCAACCTCACCTTCGCAAGCACATTAGCTATGCGGTTTTAGTGCACTCGTGTTTAGTCATGTCTGAGCCTAACACTAAACTGACTTAACTCTAGATTTCCTTCACGCTATACTAGCCTATAATTTATTGGTAATTAGTAATAAAGTCCTGTAAAGCGTTAAATACGCTCGAGTTTTACGCTGACGTCTAAGCTAAAGGAGGAAATTCAGTAAAATGTTTACACTATTTTAAGCCTTAACAGCTTAGGTGTAACAGTTACAATGGCTTGTTAACGAACGTGGACTTACGTCACACTGTGTTGATAGTGTTGTCGTTAAGTATCGATATTTCCACAAATTAGATTAAATATGAATACTAAATCCTACGAAATATAAGCCGCTAAAAGCTTACATATTATATTGTTGTGTGGATTTCAATGTTGATTACATATGATTTCTACAACATATTGCCTTTTTTTATCTGACGTCCCTTGGCCTATTTACATATATTATAAAGATTCGGACGTACGATGATAAGCAGGTACCCACGGATTCTTAAAAAAGCTGTGTCAGTAAGGGTCGGCAACGCGCATGAGACACCTACAGAGGTGTCCGTTTAAGAATCTGTTTCTAGCGATAGCGCAAGATGGGTTGTAAAAAATAGTCATAATCTAAATATCGCCAAGTTGTATCTAATGTCTGAAATATTCAAAAGTCATTCATCAAACTGTCATTAATTGGATTCTTTTCTATAATTATCTAAGTTATGCCCTTGAAAAGATTAGATATTGCCAAGGTGAAACCAATATAAAACAATTAAAAGTTGTTACATATGTCATGTGTCTTATAAATCTTATCTCGACATACGTCTTAATGATATAGGTTTTTATCAATTAATTAAGTACAGTTTTTATGTTTGAATAAAATCTGAAATATAGTTCAAGTTCCCACCACCCGTAACTAATACTTGTTTGCGTTTTATAACGGATAAATCTGCACACTTTTTTGTATATTACATGGTAAAAAGAATAACTAATAGCCCCGTAGGTTTTCACAATACGCTACTAATTGATTCCGCAATGGTTCCAATCTATTTTGATTATTATATCATATAACTTCCCTAACACAACTTCTAATAAAAATCAGTTCGATAGAAAGTACCATGTTTATCAACGAATCAATACGGCGTATCGATATTTGCGATAGCATATCTGACAACCCTGAATGGGCCACAGTGTAAAAAACTACAATAGCTACATTTTGGTTACTGGCACCTACAAATGTTATATCAAATACCAAGATAGAGTTGCGGTTTTAAACGTCTTTAAGTCGATAGAGTAAGGTCTATTTTAATTGTTGTTTTGGCTGGATAATATGGTAAATAGTGTATTTTTTTACTGTGATCTAAATTTTGTTATCAGCGCACCCGTCATCCGTGTAGGATTATTAAAGGATATTGCCCTCTTTATTGACTTTTTGATAATATTGGACATGTGTTTATTAAGAAAGGACGTTATATTCCGGTCAAATATAGGATGTTGACATATCTTAGATGTCGTAATGTTTATACATAAATATATTGGAGTCAGGAAGTATGCAAAATGTAGTGGGTGAGTTACTATAAATGGTAACGTATCTTGAGCTGTTTCAGTCACATGTCCCATTATCAAATACCTAGAGACATTTATCACAATCATTAATGAAATAAATAAACATGAGCTCTACTTGAAAATAGTTTTCAGTTTCAACCGTAAAAATCCAGCTACAACGAAGCGTAAAATCGCACGATAGAGTTTGTTTGGAAACTGAAGACACGTGAAATATATAGTCGTGCCTTAGTATCAAACGCCTTGCTTTCCTGAGAGATTCGAACCTAGTCAATAAAATCTTTTTTAATAGACCTTGTTTCCCAATTCACGAACCGGCCAGCATTTAACACCAATCAAACCGTTTAAAATTCGAACAGACGTCGATAAAACTAAAGACAACAAACCTTTCGCCTACACCGATTAAGACATCGCCAATCTAACAGATTTAATTCTTTAAAAACATTCGATTCTTGTACAAATAAACCATTCGATTCTAGTTTTACGGATCAGTTAATGATACCTTTAATTATGCTGCATAAAGTTTAATGAGAGAATGAAGACTGATTGAAGTTTTTGTAGCCGCCATCTTTAAAGCTATTTCGATACCACAGTGTTGCCAACTAAAAAAAAATAAACGAACGATCGCACTACTTTGTTTCCATAGTCTGATATGAATATATTTTTTTATATTGTTTCATTACATTGATTAAATTACCCTTTATACATATCGAGATTTTTTTATAATGTATTCGACTTTATTTTGAGGTTTTCTAGTGGCATAGACAAATCACTGTCGCCTGAATTTACTCGGAAGACATGTTGGGTTAAAAAAAGAAAAATAACGTTTAGCAATAGACTGCGTCGTTTAATGGTGCGTTTTATTTTATTGCCACCATTTTCAGGGTTCCGTAATTTCCCTTGCATTTTAAACGAAAAACATTAATTTTGTTTTCGCAGATGTATGCAAAAGAAGAAAGAAAGAAAAAACGTTTATTCGAGACACAGTAGAAACAAAACAGTAAACACGAAATTTTGTCTCGAAATGGCCAAAACTCAGCATTTTGCCAGCAGAGCCAGCGCTGGTCTTCCGTTTTGGCCATTTGAGTTAGTCACTTACAACATGCAGTATGCAGGTTTCCTCATATTAAATTATGATGTTTTCCTTCTCCGTAAAGCGTATTGTATTTCAGTATCTTCAGAATGGCCAAAACGATAAACATGGACCCTAAAACACCTTATTTCATGTATTGCTTGTACAATTTAGTAAGATTCGAACCCAGGACCACCTATAATTTTTCCTCGAACCATTTAGCCACGGAACACTAAACGACACGACGGAACCCTCACGCCAGTTTTACGACAGCCATGTTGTTCCGCTCTGCGCGCGCGCCGAGAACGAAATAGTAAATCTTTTACGGCAGTAGGTACAGTGAGGGCATAAATATGTATACACTTTTTATTTTTCTAAGTAGACATCAAATTAGAGCTGTTGGATTTAAAACTTAGATGCTCAAAATAGTACATTTCGATACAATTGCAAAAAAAAAATTCTCGAGTGCAACGAGTGAAACGAGGGCGATAATCACCCGAGTTAAAAAGAAATTTACACACGTGTATCGATCGACTTTTTTCATAACAAGTGCCTTAAAAGAGAAATTTACTCTCGCGAAGCATGCGCAAAGTTTACTTTTCCGCATGAATCAGGAAAAACTAATTATAGGTATTTTTTGACTCAAGGAAATCAAGGGGATAGGCCTTTGCCCAATAGTGGGACACTAGACTCACAGGATTTTTTTTTATAGAAGGCAAGCGAGCAGACGTATCGCCTGATGGTAAGCGATAGGCTGATAATGTGACAATGATTCTGAATTCAAATAATTATAAACAAGCTAATTAGTCTAATTATCTTTTTAATTTCGAATGTTTGGTTTTGAAATCTAGGTCTTACTTTTTTAAGGCGCCTACGTGCTTATTGTATTGTAAGCAAAAAACTGTTAAACGTAGCCTATGGACGCTTTTTCAACTTGAATCCATCAATGCCGAACGCAGAGTCAATTCTTGAAACGAATAGAAAATCTAAGACATGCTTTTATAATGAAACATAATTAAGCTTGTGTAAAGTCGACTTCATTAATATATACACATTTCTTCTCCTTAATCCATTGAAATAAAGTGCAAAATTGTATATATGTTTATGGCTCAGACTGTACTAAAATAGCAGCATAATTGACTGACTTTATGTTGCCGTAAAACGACACCCGCCGAGTTTACGGTTAAATGAAAAACGGTTATTTATAGAAGTTATAGATAAAATATTACGTACTGGAATAGACAAGGATATTTATATTTATTTTATTAAATAGCATCAGAATTTACACAACCGCTGCTACAATATGTCGCCGCGAGATAGACTTCCCGTCTTTTACTAACTATGATAATAAAAGAGTGATGGATATCTAATATTTATCTATGTGGCTGAGCCACATCGGATACGTAAACAGCACGTGTACGTGTGTGCGTGTCGGTCGCGTTGTAGCATCGGAAATTTCATAGTAGATACCACACCGCTTGCGCGTCACGCGCACGTGCATACCACGCAAGCGATGTGCCATCTAATATGACATTTACATACGCTACAACGCGCACGCCACGCACACGCGCACGCGCACTGCTGCGCACGCATCCAGTGTTTCTTGGCCTTAAATGAGGGTTTTCTGAAATGACGTTCACAAGGACGGCAGCACTGAGGCGTCAGGTCCAGAAACTTGTCTAAATTCTCAGAACGCCTTTAATTTCGTGTTTAAATATTTTATATGAGTTAATAAAATTATATAAAAATATAAAAATACCTCCTAGTTATTTTTTCTTTCGAGTTAGATAATTGTGTTTCTTAGCGGGACCTTACGGCTAAGTGGCGCCAACTAGTGGCTTACGTTGTCGAGAAAACCCTCATTAGCATTAGCACACATGAAATGCCACCGTAGTTTAACGAAGATTTACTTTCTGACCACCCCGTTTATATACTCACGGCGTGGCGTTAGATCATGGTATCATGGTAATCAGTGGTTTTGGTAGTTCCAAAATTAAGCAAATAGTTACATATAATAAAGACAATTTTCTTCCATCTAAATCCAAAACGGTAATCCATTACGCAACTCCCCAAACTCCTCAAAGAAAGCTCATCAGCAAAGCTCTTTATCTAAATACCAGTTTATCTGACGGATTCTTTAAATATTAGCTCCCGACTATCTGGTGTCGGGTCAGTTGCAACGGCATTTTTATGTGCAGCGTAACTTAGACAGGTAAAAAGGTGCAGTCGACGAAAACCGCCGTTAGGGTCGTAAAGTTATTTCTGTTTATTGTTCGAAAGTAACGAGCTTAGTCTACGAGCCGATGTGGAGTCTTGACGTGGTATTTTAAAAATTAAGAACCCTAAAAAATTAACGGTTACAGGGAAACTTCATTCTGCAAAGGATTTTTTAACAAATTTTTATGTAAAATGTTTGCAACATTTTTGATTATATTTTATTAACATACCTAAGTATATCAAAATAGTTCACAAGTTATACTGATAAGACACCGGCTACCCCACATACACATAGTGATTTATTATCCATCGTACAGACATTGCAGATCACAATAATGCTCTACGTAGCCCAAATAGCAAGTCCAGAATTGAATAAGTTCTAAATTTTCTGTCATTTGTTTTTTTTGGTAGCTACCAAATAAAAATACCGAGTTTATCAACTTTGAAACCCCGTCCTCAACTTTCGTGGCTGACTCGCTGATGCAAACCACTCTGCCACTTGTACTCCTCGTTCTCTCGGAAGTATTTAATAATAATATGATTTATTCGACAAAAAATGTTTTGAATAATTTAATGAGCATTTAAATTTATCCCCAATATCTATAATAAGCTACTTCAACTCATCTCCATTCATTACGATTGCATGTCACAGAACTGTTTTAGAAACGAGCGTCTATTCCAAAGTGACTAAGCTGTTCTAATCTGCGTTTAAATACCAAGCTTATCATTTCAAGTTGTCTTTGTTGCCTTTTGAAATTAACCCGAGATTTAATGTGTGTTTAAGTACTTAGTTTCAGTTTCTTGAAGATAATTGATGTTGACAATTGACATGCTTCAACTTTGCCGTTTTGTTTTAAGTCAGTAGCCTCATGATCTCGTGAATCTCATGATGGGTGCTTGTCTGTGCAAAAATAACGCATAGCACGATAAATGGTGAAAAATATACTATCATTAAAATCATTATGACTTTTTGTAGTTTAGTCATTCAGTGAGCTGCTTTCAAGCTTAGAGGCGATACCGCGAACCACGAACGAAGTGTTCCTCTGTGTGCCTCTCTCTCGCACTCGTGAATTTGTACGTAAGTGTGACCGGGAAGGAACACTTCGTTTGTGGTTCGCGGTAGGGCCTCAGACCTTGAATATCGAATAATAAATTAACCTATACTTGTAAGTTCTCCTAAAGTAAATATTTATATTTGTAAAAGTTTAATTATTATAGTTGTTGTCGATATCTAACGACCATTTATCAAGGTTAGAAATGAACATTATATTATACCCTATAAGACGTTAAGTCTATCGGAAAAATGGTGAGCTTTACCCTCATGTTAATAAGGGTTAATTTACACCCTGATACGTTAGGAAAACTAACCTTCTACCGTTAAAAATCTCTTAAACTCTAAATATAATACAAATGCATTTCGAATTCGTTACAAGGACAACACAACACCCTGCGAACAATGACAATTCAAATTTAGAGTTCCAAATTCGAATGTGTGTATCGAACATCCCAACGCTCATCTTTTGTTTATTTCTTGACATCTACGCAACAGCCAGATATTTTGAACTATTGTATGATATTAAAAAAAAGATAAAGCAGCTCAAAATATACTGGATTTCGTAGCGATGACCTGTTATTTTTACTTTGTGTATCAGAGTTCAAGGTGTAGATATATTGTAAAACCAGGTGACTCTTGTCAAAGTAGGGTTGGCAACCGTACTATATTATACAGTATATTTCGACTCTGTACTATATACTGTTGAAGAAAAATGTAGTACACAAAAATACAAAATACAAAGTTCTCTTTTTTTTATCAAAGGGGTTAGCCGTGTAAGGGTACAAAAAATGCCCCTGACGTTTTTGGTTACTTAATATATCCTACGTATTGGTCACAATGCTAGTTAGTATTCTGCCAAATCTTATGTCAAAATATTTGACAGTTTTCGTGAAATGTCACTTTAAAGTTTTTTTTTTTAATATTTCATGAACTACTGGTCCGTTTTTTTTGTAATTCACGTATGTTATTCATAACTTAAAGAGGAATATTTTTGCAAATAACCCGACGGCTCTAGGTCACCATTAACTTGGTGTTTTTTAATGTCAAATATTTCAAATATTATTATTTGACACTTGTGACATAGCGACACCTACAATTTTTTTCACACTGATGTGGCATCTCTTTCTGTATAATATATATTTATTTCAAATGAATTGGGTTGGAGCAACATGGTGATTTTTTAAATTATAAGTATACCGGCCTCGGACACTTATATGAAGACATAGTTATTTTATGACATACTGATTTTGATAATAATAAAACATCATTATTTGTACTATATTTTAATAATCTATTACAACATAAAATAAATCCTAATCTTCATCACTATCTACGCTTATAGTGACATTCATGTCATTTTGAAAAAGTGAGCTCAACTTTTCATTGGGTCGCGGTATTTTCGACAAGTACCTACCATACGATAAATACGAGTAGTATATAACAGCTGCTACGTGAGAACAGCAATCCTACTAATATAATAATGATGTTTTATTATTATCAAAATCAGTATGTCATAAAGTAACTCATAGTTTTTTTATTCATAAAAAAACTATGAGTAGATTAGTTGTAGATTGTAGATTATTCACTTCGAACCATTTGTTGAAAACCACCAAAGCACGGTTTACTCTGTCATTCAACTAAGATGTGGTGTCTGCTGAGATTACGACATTGGTGTCGTCTGCGAAAACAATCAGGTTGGTGCATGGAATTGAGCAGGTTATATATTGAAAAATGTCGTTTAGGAAAACGATGAAAAACAAAGGTCCCAATATAGATCCTTGTGGGACGCCTCGATTTACAGTTGTCAATTTAGATTGAACCACAGTTTCCGTACCGTTCACCTCCGATTTCAGCTCGATATACTGTTTCCTGTTGGTCAAATATGACTTAAATAATTGCAGTACATTATCTCGGATACCATAATGTCTTCATATTAGTGTCCGAGGCCGGTATACTTATAATTTAAAAAATCACCATGTTGCTCCAACCCAATTCATTTGAAATAAATATATATTATACAGAAAGAGATGCCACATCAGTGTGAAAAAAATTGTAGGTGTCGCTATGTCACAAGTGTCAAATAATAATGTTTGAAATATTTGACATTAAAAAACACCAAGTTAATGGTGACCTAGAGCCGTCGGGTTTTTTGCAAAAATATTCCTCTTTAAGTTATGAATAGCATACGTGAATTACAAAAAAAAACGGACCAGTAGTTTATGAAATATTAAAAAAAATAAAAAAAACTTTAAAGTGACATTTCACGAAAACTGTCAAATATTTTGACATAAGATTTGGCAGAATACTAACTAGCATTGTGACCAATACGTAGGATATATTAAGTAACCAAAAACGTCAGGGGCATTTTTTGTTCCCTTACACGGCTAACCCCTTTACTATGTATGTATTTTTACAGCGTACATACTAAATCTCTACGCGGTTTTATGGAAAATTCTATAAATCTCAAAAATAATAGTTGGCAACCCTAGCCAACAGACATTTGTTGGTTTTAAACCCTTTACATATTATCGCTTCATAGGGAGTTCTATGATTTTCTCCTAGATTCGATATTTGAATTAGTATAAGCAATTAACTATAAGATAAAAGAGCAATAAATCCATTAGAATATTTATTATCGAATGACGACAACTGACTGCTCCGCTATCAATTTAAAAAATAAATAACTGGTTAATTTCAAACGTATTCGATATTTAATTTTGAATGGCCATTAAAATACGAACGTTACTACAGATAACAAAGTATGGAGTGGGAATTTGAAATAAAAAGACTCATTTTTCAAACAGCGCTTCATTGTAGTGTTGATAAATTACTTTTGACCTCATTAATGCTAACAATGTCAGCTTTATGATTCTTAATTTAGTACATTAAGAATAAATGGGAGCTGGAGGAGTTAGAAAAACAGGCCTGTCTCTGTCACTCTAATGACGCCTTCGTTAGAGTGACAGAGACAGGCCTGTTTTTCTAACCCAATCCCCGAAAAAAATCCCCGAAATTTTCGAACTTCGGTGTTCGCGGTAGCAAGCCAGATATTTAAAAAAGATATTGCTGTCGCTTTGCACGGCCTACAGCTCCAATACATCTAAGAAAGGGACAACTGCAGCTTCGCCTGATAATAGCTACGTAAATTGGCAAAAATAGGGCTTCGTCCGCTGTTTCCTCCTCAAAAATAAAATAATAATGAAAATTATTTCTAAAATTATTTGAGAAAGATACGTCCATGCCGATTGTAGAGAATGTAAACACATGTAGAGTAGATGTAGAGACAAAGGGAAACCACTTTTATAAAAATATACGAATTATTTGCTTTATGAGTGTTTTGTATAGCATTTAAAAGTCCATATTCTTAGTTTTTGAAGTAACTATAATATCGAAACATTCTTGTTGTTGGTTGACGGAATTTTGCGGGTACCTGATTTGCAAATACAAATCGATTTAACGAGTGAGATTATGAATTCCGATGAAAGTGAATGAACTGTATCGCATCAGAAACGCACTGTACAAATCTCGGCGAGAAACAAGGTTCCAGGCCGCGTATCCCTATCTGGCCTCAGTTCCTTCGACCAGATATATCTACTTGGCCTGTAACCCTTCGTTTCCCCTCCTCTATAGTACATACATGTACTATTATTGTAAAAAAAATTGCTAAAATGTAAATATTCAGGGAGAAAACAGTGGAATAAGTTTTTTTGGAGTTTTAAGTCCCATTTACGCTTAAGGCTCGTACTATGGTCTTAAGGTCTTAACTCCGAATAGTGCTGTGTTGCCATACGTAATAAGTAACTACGCTTGTAGAAGACGCTTTTTACGTAAACCGCAGTTGGTTTTTGCAGTAATTACTGTCTGATCCAATTACTTGTTTTATACATAATAAAAGTTTATGGTGTATTGTCTATATGTAATAAGGCTTTTTAGTGGTTATAATTATAAGTTTATAATAGTCGATGAGTAGGTAGATACCTACATTATATGATTTTTGTCTAAGAAATTCTTCGCTTTATCGTCAGGTATTTAACATTTGTTCTCACCTATACTAAAATTAAAAAAGTTTAGAGTATCTGTATGGTTGTTTCGTCTTCGTCTTTATGCATATATTTTATGTAATGTATTTGTATAAGGAATATATATGTTAATTTGCCATGGTTCAGGAATTGTATTATTTTTAGTTGCACCGTCCACAATCTCTGCTTTGCCGAAATGTTTATCTACTGGTAGAGAATGAATTACCTATGGTATTAAGTCCGTCTTTTGAACGTCGCGTTTTTTTGTGCTGAAAAATTTTTTGAGCTTCATACGACCTCATATACATACGTACCCGTAAGATATTTTCTTTCGCTATTTCACCAAGTAGGTATAACTGAACGTGTATTTGCCACCGTAGTAAGAAACGTTTTACACAGTCAGTAGGTATTTTATGGTATATACCTACTCGTCAATCTTCTACAATATACATATACCTAATATACCAAAATATATAAAAATATATAAAAATTTATGAATACAAAATATTACAATTTATTTATTTTTATATATTTTTATATATTTTTATATATTTTGGTATATTAGGTATATGTATATTGTAGAAGATTGACGAGTAGGTATATACCATAAAATACCTACTGACTGTGTAAAACGTTTCTTACTACGGTGGCAAATACACGTTCAGTTATACCTACTTGGTGAAATAGCGAAAGAAAATATCTTACGGGTACGTATGTATATGAGGTCGTATGAAGCTCAAAAAATTTTTCAGTCATAGTTTTTGACTCACAATTCCAGAATAAGACAAAGCTTCTTAAAATAATCAGTGAAAGCTTGTCCGACGTAACTTTCCCGATGAAAGTGGAGACGGCAGATTGATCGAGGCGATCCGTCTCTGTCCTGTGCCATCAACATATCGCTTGATTTATACAGTACTAGCGACCCGCCCCGGCTTCGCACGGGTACTATACCGTAGGTATACCCGTATAATTCAATGTATATATAAACCTTCCTCTTGAATTACTCTTATTAAAAAAATTTCATCAAAATCCGTTGCGCAGTTTTAAAGATTTAAGCGTGCAAATGGACAGGGGACAGAAAAAGTGACTTTATTTTATACTATGTAATGTAGTGATGTCCTTACCATGAGCTGCCGCAGCGTTATTAGCAACGCGGATTTACTTTCTATCTATCCTGCTCGCACTCGCATGTTGGAGCTTGGTCAGCTTGCAGCGTGCGAGCCAGATAAAAAGTAGGTCCGCGTTAGTAACGCGGCGCCGGCTCAACTCATGGCACCACTACGGTAATGTTAGGTTTTTCTCGATACGTAAAACAGGCCATCCCAGGGGAAAAACTGCCCGACCCGACAACCCAGGACAGAGCGTCCTGGCGCCGCAGAATTAGGAGAGCCGACCCTACATGAAGTGGGAAGAGGCAAAGAACAAGAAGAGTAAAACAGGCCATCGCGGTCGCTCCAATATGTCAGTGCGAGCGTGATAGATTACGTATCGAGTAAAACCTAACGTATCGCTTACTTTCCAACTGATGGTACGGCTACTGAGATGTGTTGGAGGAATGTTCACTCGCATGTTTGTCGCATGTAACCTAGTGCATGTTTGTAGACTGAAAATAAGTAATGTAAAAAATCTTACTAAGACGATTAAGATAATAAACCGATATAATAAATTAAATTTAGTATACTCTGATTGTACTAAGCTAATATAATTACGTGATAAATCAGCACTAATTCTAGACTTTAAAGTTTAATTGCGAAGGTTTTACAAGATTAAGATTATTGTCGTTTGTACAATAAGCTTGATTTATGTTTATGTCATAAAAACATATCGCTCCTCCTGTAAAAAACGGTCATAACACAAAAAAATGCAAAAATTAACTAATGATACAAGATAAATCCAACAAAAAAATGGATTTATCTTGTATCATTAGTTATTTTTTGCATTTTTTTGTGTTATGACAGTTTTTTACAGGAGGAGCGATATCGTGAGTCACATAATAAAGACAGGCTTTTAAGCGAATTGCCCAAAGCAAATAAAACCAATAAAATACCGACTCCGACTTAAAATGCATTACTAATAAAATTTGAGGCATCTATAAAATTAAAACGACTATCCAGTATCGATATCAGTATCGATTGGAATCCAGTATCGATTAATTAACAATACTTTATTCGGACGCTGTAATCTCATAAACATACGAGATATAACGAGATTTTATTATAAAAACCGAGAATAAACCGATATACAAAACACCTGCTCCGTCAAACACGAACGATGATTATGTTAATGCTCCTAAAAGTTTAACCAACACGTTACAAGCGGAAAAAAACTTTATACAACCATCGTTAAAATCCATATTGGTAAAGCACGAGATGAGATAAAGGTACACAAAAAAATCCAAGCGTGTCGAAACGAATGAGGTATTAAACGAGAGCCAATTAAAGAAAATGAACGCTTATGCCTTCCCCCATAAATCGATATCACCCTACACAGCCGTACAGTTACGCCCTTAAAAGATCCAACCCAATACACCAAAGAAAACTAGCATACACAAGAACAGACCTTGTTATGAAAGCTGAAAGTGTCAGAATTACGTAACCTCGGAAGCGCCTGTTACGCCCTGTTAAAACGCCCTCCGCTAACAAGATCGACAGAGATGAATGGATGCAGTTTTCACATGCGCGAGTGGGTAGGAAAATAAACAGAACTCTCGAAAAACACTTGTGAGATAACAAAGGCTGGCTTCCACGAAGACGTCCAATAATTTGTCTTTTTAATTTTACGGCGACTGGCTTGGCTTTTAAAATATAGTTTTTTTTCGTCCAGTCCATTAGGTCGAGAGGCTGTATTCGGGAACTCGTTACTCCTTCCGTGCCACATGAAATTCCTTTTATGACTTATTGTTTCTCTATGCCCTTGACTTAAGGACGATGACCTTGTGCCCGCGAACCTGGAAACACAGATTTTACTCCCCCACCTAAAGGTTTTAAGTATAGGTACGCATATAACACACTTCGAAGAAAACTTTAAAACCAGCGACCGCAAAAAAACATCCAGATCTGTAATCGCGTGCTAATAAAAATATAGTGAAATAAAACCTTGCACAAAAAAATAAAACAGGCGTAAAAGAATTCGAAACCAGTTCTCTTATCGGTTTAGTTGTAAAAATCCCATTCCATACAATATTACCCATTACATCCCCGAGAATCACAATTCAGCCAATCGGTGAGAGGAATTTGAAAATGGAACTCCAAATTCGATTTTTAATTGAATGAACAAATTTTCGTCCTGACCACCAAGTTCTTTGCAGTGCTAATTAAACGATAAAGCACCTTATGTGCATAGTGATATGAGCTGTCAAATAGCATATGAAGTTTTTCGATACGTGTAGTGTTTTATGAGGAAAAAAAACTAATGATGCGGACGCAGAGAATGCTTTTCAGCCAATTACTTTAACGCTACGCATTTAAAAAATAAAAACCCAAAGGACTATATAGGATATGATATTTTGGTGCCAATTTTAGTAAAAAAAAAATAAACGAATGATTCAATGAACGTAGCTAAGTTAGTTAATAAAAGGCTTTGAAAAGCTAGTAAAAAACGATTTTAAGGGCCCATTTACATGCACGGCTAGCAATTACAGAAGCTTAACGAAATTGCATTGACAGCGCAAAAAACGCTCCCAATTCCCACCACGATTTAGAAATATCGGGGTGATTATTTCCACGAGTGGGCAACCCCACGCCGGAACTCGCTAATGAGCGATTAGTGTTGCCAGTTACGGATAATACTTTACTAATAGTTGGGGTGTTGTGGTACAATGGGGTGATTTTTTAGGGTTAAGCGTACTCATAAATATTTGACAGTTGGGCTATTGTAATTGCGATATGATATGGTGGTTACGCTATGGGTTTTATAATCGGTTTATTGAAATGTTTAGTTTATATTATGATGGGTTATTTTTTGGGTTTTAAGTGCTGTTTAAGTGTAATTTTAATCAAAAACAACAGATAGGGGTAGTCAAAGATTTATTAGTAAACGGATTCATTATTTTTCTCAAACTAGTTTTTTGAAGCTGTTACGGCTGCAATAGTCAATTTCCTAACTAGTGCGGGAAAACTTTTTTTCGGCAAGGGTGAAAGTTGGAGCCCGAGTGAAACGAGACCGGCGCGACCATCACCCGAGTTAAAAAAAAGTTTTTGCACGTGTAAGGGACGATTTTTTTCATAACAAGTGCGTCAAAAAGAGAAATTACCGCGCACGAAACGTGCGCAAAGTTCGTTTTTGCGCACTAGTTAGGAAAAATAATTTAAATACGTGTGCATCCGCGTTATTTTTTTTTATTTAACTATCACTATCCCTTTCCTACGAAAGGAGTAGTCATAGTAGATACTCGTTGTCACTTTAACTAATCTACAATTTTCTGGCAGAAGTAGGCAAATAAATTGGTTGACCGTAGGTACCATTTACATTTTTTTTTCTTTTGTGGCACTAAATTATGCATTTAACTAGGTCTCAAATAACTCAGTCGTATTTTACGTCCAATTTCTTTTTTATTCCTATTGTGTTATATCGTTTGGGATCCGCGGACCACCCACGTTCCGTCCTATTAACCGGACGAAATGTAAATCCGAAGATATCGAGGGTGGCAGAACTGAAATAATGTCAACGGCACGATATCATTTAAAAAAAGGATCGTGTCACTATCTGATAAAATAAAGCAAAACATGTCAAAATAATAAGTTTTAAACGTACGCGTATTTTATTAATTTATACTGTTAATTTTATTTCATATGTTTTTTTCACTTCAAATATTTCGCAAAACGGGTTACTCAGTACTCACGCGACCAAAGCCCGTGCGACGTACTTGTCGGGCTTTGGTCGCGGGTACTCCATGATGAGGATCCTCTAAATGGATCTAAACGTGTCGAGCAATTATCTACTTAAATTACGCGAGTAACTCGTTTTGCTAAATATTTAAATATGTTTGAGTCTCATGTCAGTTATAATTCTAAAAAGCACCTATATTAGTGACGATGTGTTATTGATTATTTAGTATAAAATAGTAGTAGGCCCTCCAAAGTTTTGGACCTGACGTAAAATGAGCCAATTCTCGCACTACCGCGTAAGAAAGGCACCATCTGTACTAAAAAATATATTCCAATTTATTCTGACACAATATCTCGGATAACAGTGAATGCTCATCACCTAACCCAACAATCAGACGGTCTAACAGAGAGACTAACAAGTGGGCTAACTGGGAAAATAAGCTATGCGCGATGCGCGACGCCCGGGGCGGCGCGCGCGCATAGCGTCAGCACGACAATTACATATACTCTGTGTTTATGGTCCGTTGTAAAAAAGTAAGGTTCCGTTTAAAGGTCAATATCTCTTTCTGATTAGAAAAAAGTACAAAATACTTTTTGTTTTGTAAAGAGTTACAATGTCGATCAATATTTTTTTTTGGGAATTCTATTTTTTTTAACATAAATAAGCACAGGCATAAAAATGTCGTGAAGTTCCGCTTGAAAGTCTGAAGTTCCGTTTAAAAGTCAGTAGGTGGGTATTGTTGTATGTTTTTTTTTGCATAAAAAATAAAGGTTTACCTGCGACAGGTCGGTTATATAAGCTGAATCGACATACAAAAAACAGGTTTTGCGAAAAAAATCCTTTCTTTTTTTAATGCCTTTGAAGTATCCCCATTATTTTTATTACAATCCTCACTTCTCATACTATAAAAGTTTGACTTAATGTACAATAGTGCATAGTCATGTTCTTGTGCATAAAGTATTCGAGAAAGCCAACCCAAGAGCTCCACGAAAATCTCTCATAAACCCTATTTTATGTCGTTTTTACTATTCTAACACCTGACAAGCATATAAACAGACTAAGCATATAATAAAACTTCATGAAATAAGCTTATAATTTTATATCGTTCCATATAGCAGTTTCACTTGCAAGTCTTGCAATCGAAGTGTACAGTCGAGTGCATTAATATATAGACACATTTGTAAGGGATCAGTATGGAGAAGTGTATATATATTAATGCCCTTGACTGTACAGTCAGATATATCAGACCCGCCAGGGTTCTCTTCTCACACATAATAGAAGCTTGTATTGTCATGTCGTTAGAGTGCATATTCAGATATTTTTGATCACCATGTCTGCTCTGATATATCTGATGACGACTGTACCATTCGGCCATAAAAGATAAAACCCATTTTACGCTCGCATTTATGTCCGTAGATCGGATGAACATCTCGCGTAAAATGGCGGGTTTAATGTACGTGCAATCTAGTATTTCGAATTGTAATCTTCACAACTTTAGCCTTAGTTTGCATTAGTCATGATATTTATGAAAAAATTAGCAAAATTGAGATTCATTCATATTAAAAATATATTCTAGCTTTTGACGCTTATTGACGCTTTTTCTAGTTGCGGTTTTATCAAAACTCTTATTTCAGGCATGTCCTCACTCCATGATGGCCAAGAGCTCGAAAAATGATTTATAAAGTGCACTGTATGTTACAGACTAC